>JABSTQ010000095.1:0-152905 GCA_013358835.2 Ixodes persulcatus | reverse complement strand
AGGGAAATGTACAAGCATGTCCTCAATTAAGGTAGTGTCTCGCCAGTTTTTGTTATCTATATTTTGTTCAGTGTAAGTATATAGTGTTAGACATACCTCACCCCATCCCTGTTTTTCCTGTGGTACTCCCTTCAGCGAATGGTGTAAGTTGTAATTGTTTTTAGTTGTTGCATGATTGTAGTAAGGTGGTGAGCTGGTACTAATTAGACACCTTGAAAAATAGTTTGCAAAAAGCCAAGGAGACAGGGAGAGTAACACGTAGACCTCATGCGAGCGCAGACTGAACTCGCATAAATCAGAGAAGGGAGAAATAATGTATGCGGAAGGAGCTCGAGCACAGGCCCAAGTGGAACGCGCTGATTTACCTGTTAGCAAGAGCAGATTTAAAAAACATAATTTTTATGTCAGTTAAGGTAACAGATGGATGGCTAATACATAAAAACAGCTCAATCTCTTTCTAAAATTTATGATGGATTGTCACCTACCTATGCACTGTTTACACTGCTCGTGTATGAGGAAACACGTGAATAATTAGCAGATACTATAAAAAAGCATACAAGAGAATTATTTTAGGCCTTTATTATTTTTAGTATGGGCGAACAATGTGTCTGCAGCTCCGTCTGTTACCTGAGCTGCCGAGGAAATTGTTTTTACAGTCTTATGCCTATGGGTGAATTAGCAAATTCCACTTGGACCTGTTCGAAATTTTGCGAAAGCTCCTTCCGCATTCTTTATTTTTTTATTTTCCAATTTATTTGTGTTGGGAGTTTGCACTGGTATGTAGTGTATGTATTCATCTCCTTTATTCCTTGTTTTTTGCGCGCTATATTTCAAGATGTTCAATCAGAATGAACTCACCACCTTACTGCATGGGAAGGCTGTTGTTAATTCTAGAGTGTCTGTAAAACAATCTACCTGACATCTTTGCCTCACGCCCCAGTTACTGAAGCTCACATTCTCCGAGCACAGCCTTTCTGATTTATCTCATCCTCTTATTTATTTTCTTTTGTGTTCAATAGATGGAGTTGCCATTGTGCACCAGTCTGCGTCCTACGTGTTCCTGTCCTTTTGTCCTTGTCTTTTTGTGCACTTTTTTTCAAGTTGGTCCATGATATTTTTTATCATATATTCTAATCTGTGTTTTCGTCCTTATACTTACTGCAGCTTTTCCCAATTAGACGTTGGCATTCACTTTCGCCATCCTGATGTGAGTGACCTGAGACGACACAGAATGTCAGTCTTCTCTGCTGAAGTCCTGGCTTCATGGAAGAGTGCCAAGACTGTTCATGGTAAGGTGCTCTATATATTGAGCAATCTAATAGCAACTTATTGCTGCTAGGATTGTTTTTAACACAGACAGTATTTATGGGCTGGCCTTTAGCAGTTCTGATGCCACTCACGTGGAATGAAAGCCTGTAAGGGAATTGCGCATTTCATTCGTAAGCGGAATTATGAGGATCCTTGCGTTGGGGGATCGGTGGCCGACTGGGCTAGCGCACACCAACTCGGAGCATGTGGAGCGAAAGCTTGCGCTGCAGAACGCAAGGATCCTGGGTTCAATCTCCACCCCTGCCCATTTTGATCTGGATGAGCATCGTACCGGCGTGCGATCATGTATCACTACTGCGTGGTGCAGGTTGAAGACCGCAGGCTAGCAGTCATACTGCACTGGCTAAATTGCTCATCTACAGCGAGCAACTCATCGCAACTTTGAAATGGCTGACGAACTACACGCTGTATAAATATCCACAGAACCCCAACAGAAGTGCGTCACTAATAGCATCCAGTATTGCTGTGTGTGTTGTATTTGTATTTTGTATTTGTTTATTTAGTGTTCCCAATAATGGCTGAAGCCTTCCCATTGGTGCGCTTGTTAGTAGCAACACACCAACACGAACGAACGGCAAGAGTGGAGAACAGTGCCACTCTTGCCGCTCGCCACCGCGCCGACTGGTTTTCGGAGAACTTTGCAGTATTGCTCTCTGTGGTATTTGGTCATATATCGCACATGGACACAACCAGGGCGCTGTACCTACAATTCAACACTTGCAAGACTTGCGTGAATACACCCTGTAGGTGCTTGCACTTTCAGAGTCATTTTAATGTTGCAGAAATGATAGAATGGATGCTTGGGCGAGTTGGTGAACCGTATTCTACGGTGACAGCGCAGAGAAACAATCGCACTCCAGATACTCGGGAAGACAAGCACACGTGCTGAACTTAAAACTTTCGTGTATTCGACTACTTTGTTCTTCTCTTCAACGTCTGGATTGACTTTTCAGAACGTGATAAGGAGAAGAAATTGCACAAAATACAAGAAAAAAGCGAAGAACAGCACAAAAAAAAAAATAAACGAAAACAAAAAAAACAAAAACTAAAATAGGAAGCCTTTACAAGTCATCCCTCTCCCTCACTGCTATCCTTAAGATAGAAATTGGTGCTTTTTGGTCGACAGCACTATAGAAGGACTACTTACACACTTGTTCTTCAGATGCTCTATTCTTTGCGCTTCCATTATTTCTCTTGTCAATGTGTCTCGACTCTTACCTATTACGGAACAAGTTTCAAAATGTGCTACACAACCACAGTCCGGACAGTGGGTTCCCAAATGTCCAGCGGCGACTCAGTTGGTGTTATAAAAATGCTCCTTTAAACAATGATTTAAACACCTGCCAGTCTGGTCTTCATAAGTGGTGTGGTAAGGAGCATGTAGGCCAGACTGGCGGGTGTTTGAATGATTGTTTAAGGGAGCATTTTTATAATACCCATCGAGTTGTCGCTGGACATTTGGGAATCTACTGTCCGGATTGTGGTTGTGTAGCATATTTTGAAACTTGTTCCGTAATAGATAGGGTTTGAGACACACTAACAAGAGAAATAATGAAAGCGGAAAGAATAGAGCATCTGAAGGGCAAGTGTGCAAGTAGTCCTTCTATAGCGCTGTCGACCAAAGAGCTCCAATTTCTATCTAAACGATAGCGGTGAGGGAGAGGGATGAATTGTAAGGGTTTTCTTTTCGTTTTTTACTTTTTTCTTTTGTCTTTTCCTTTTCTCTTCTCTTGTCTTTCGCTTTTTTTTCTTGTATTTCGTGCTATTTCTTCTGCTTATCACGATCTGGAATGTCAACCTAGACGTTGAAGAGAAGAATGAAGTAGTCGAATAAACAAGTGTTATAAGTTCAGCGCGTGTGCTTGTCTTTTTGAGTATCTGGTGTGTGATTGTTTCCCTGCACTGTCTCCGTAGATTATGCAAAAATGAATAATGACATTGGCATATTTGTCGTGCCAAAGCCTGTCACACTTGTTCCGAACTCTGATCTCCACGAGATCACAATACCATTGTTTATGTTGTAGTGGCACGGCAGAGTCTATACTTGTTTTGCTCCAGTCTTTGTAAGAGGGACGCTGTAATCCGATTCTACTCAATTATGGTGTACTAGATAGCACTATATTTGCAGAGCTAGTCTTCGGTTTTTGTAGTTCCATCGAAATATATTTCAGCTTTTAAGTTACTTGTTATTTAGCATGTAAATTTACAAGCTTATCTAGATTGAAGGCAGCAAATATTTTGCCAGCACTCATGGTACGTGTTTGAAGTATATTGCGTTAACATAATTGACCCAACCTTTGATTTTTATTTGTCAGTGCCTCAAGCGAATTGTGCATGCTGGGATTGCTTTTGTTTGGTTGTTTCACATGATCTACAGCACATTTTTCACCTTTCTACTGAGTGCAGCCCTCGCCGAACAGAAGCTAGCATCGACTAGGCCAAGGTTCCAGTCCATGGCAGTCTGCAAAGGTTGTTGATGGTAAGCTGCCTTATATATACAGCTGTGTAAGAGCAGCTTGTCCTGGGTGACAATTTAAAATGCATTTTTATGTTTTAGAAAGTGAAATTTGCATGGGCATACTTGCAATGTGAAACCTTACCAAGCTTGTTCTGAACTTTGATCCTCTTGAGATTTCAATACAGCCGTTTGTGCTGCACACACACTGGCTACTTCGGCCAGGTAGAGACTTGATACATATGAAGGTAGACGGGTGAGTATCAACTGCTCAGTGCTGTCCATGGTGACGTTCTCTCCTTATCAGACGACTTACCACACTTGGTTCGCAAGGCATTTAAAAAGGAGAGCAAGTCAGCTGCTGCATGATGCTCCCAGTACTGGGCAGTCGATGATTGCTTGTTCACCTTCGTATAGATCACGACTGTACTTCAAGCTTGGCAAGTGTGACACCTATCTGATTCAGCCTAGCAGTGGTGTGCTGAGCGGTATGTGTAGAGCTATTTGACTTGTGTACAGACAGTGGCTGTGCAGTATAAAACAGACCCAATTGGGAACTTTAATGCAACCTTCTGTAGTCCCATTGATGATATGATTATGATTACACAACGTTTTATGGCGCAAAAAAAAAAACTAACGCGATATAATCGGTTTTCTAGACAGCCTGTGCGACCTTCAAGCTTGTCTTTTTACGTTCTGCGCAGTGAAATGCCCTCTATAAGCAATATTTAGGGAATCCTTGAGCTATATGCTGAAAGGAGTGAAAGCAGCAGTCCCGGCCGCATTCTCCCCTCTTCTGTATACTGTGCAAATGCAGACGGACGCGCACTTCGGATGCTTTAAACCTAAGGGCCCGTCATAAAGCACACGGCTTAATAAGCATCAATTATTGTGAAGTGTTCGCGGATTTGGCTTTTAAATGTCATGCACATAGAAAGCACAATGGTGGTGTAAAGTACGCCGACATCGTAATGGTGCACTTTAAGTAGGGTGACCAGACGTCCCGTTTTGGCCGGGACAGTCCCGTTTTTGAGGTCCGCTTCTACCGTCCCGTCTTTTTGTACCAATGAAGAACCATGTCCCGTTTTTGTCCCAATAAAGAACCATGTGAGTTAAAGCGAACCGCAACTATGTCTACTCGTTACAAGTATATTTTACAAAAATTACCGTAGGTACTTACAAAAATTTACCAAGAGAGTAAGATTTAGAACTGTTCTTGCCCACAAACACTCATTCTCTCGCGAAGACGCGAGTGTAGAAATATTTCTTGAGCTACCGGATATAGCACTGATGTGTGATTGAACTTCACATATATATGTGGGAAGACTTTTACAACCCAGTCTTGCCGGATAAAGTCCTGCTTAGGAAACTTCGGTTGTCGGCAAAATACTCCCACACCAACAATGGACCCGAAGCAGGACCTTCCAAATGAGTGCATGCAACTGAACCGTGAGTGTGACTGTTCCCTAGGCCCTGAGGCATTAGTGCAATATGGTAACGTTTTGAAATAAGAGCAGTTCTTTCATTAATTTTTTTCGACCAATCTATATCTCTCACTGGCTGGGATGTCCCGTTTTCTACCTTGAGGAATAGGGTCACCCTAACTTTAAGGTTATATTATACAGGGTATGTTCAGCGAAATGCGGGCCAAATCGTTTGTGCCAAAACTATACATCGCACAAAAAAGTCTTGTGTTGTTTTGGTCCTGAGCCAGGGGCCTATTTAGAAAAATTATTACAAAGCAATGTTGCTAATAATATGTATGTGGGCTGATTCTTGTGTTTATTTTTTCTTCCAATTACAGCATACACGGACGGTATCTCCAAGGAGGAGGAGTGGATCCCCGCCCCTGCCCGTTTCGATCTGGATGAGCATCGTACCGGCGTGCGGTTGTGTATCACTACTGCGTGGTGCGCGTTAAAGACCTCAGGCTAGCGGTTGTACCGCGCTGGCTAAATTACTCATCTACAGCTGAGACAGCAGACGCCCACTGAGGCAAACTAACATCCGACTGTATAAACATACACACAATTTTTTCTTTTTTTTGAGAAGGAGTGGGATTATGCAGAGAGGCTAGTGGGTTTTTCTATGGGTACGAAGCTGTCCGAAGTAAGATCAGAATGGAAAAAGCACCACCAAGTTCCGCCTGGTCCCAAACAGCCACGATAATGAACACGGAATTCAGAAAAATAGTAATACGAAGGACTTACGCAGGCAGCCACACTTTTTGAGTTCGCAATGACATTTGATTATGATCACAAATATTCCTGCTTTGCTCAAGGTCGCCTAGTTTACACACCATATTGGTGATCTTTAGCGCAGCAGGAATATTTTTTATCAGAATTAAACGTCATTGTTAACTGAACAAATGTGGCTGTCTGTCTAAGTCCTTCGTGTTTTTATTCTTTTTACTTCTGTGTTCATTATTTCATTTTTTTTTCTCATGATTTAGTCCTTTGTGTTTTTGTTTCTTATGTGTTCATTATGTTATTTTTAATTTTTATGAGGTTTTAGTTAAATATATGATGCCCTCGTCATTTTCTACTCCGGGAAACAGTGGTGACCTCGTCGTGTTCAAGGAGCAGTAATGACCTTTTCATCTTTTATTGCTTCCGGCGAACAACGGTGTCTGTGCGTGTGTGTGTGCGGCGTGTTAATCACACGGGATGATTTGGCGACCGAACGGAAAGACAAGGCCAGCGAGGAGCGACTGGGGGACTTTGAACATCGCACGGTGCAAGGAAGGACTTCAACGACGAGGCTAGCAAGCAAGCCCTTGTCAAAACTGCTGTGCTCGATCGGAGAGTTGAATCAGAACTGTGACTCTGTGAGTAGGAATCAATGACTTTGGAACTTTCGTATAGTTTACAGCTTAATTGTTGCCTTCCGTTTGTTTTATTTTAATAGGTGTGTTTGTGCTATTACATTTTTAGTCTATTTTAATGGTTGTCCGTGCTATATTACAGTTTTGTTTCTTATCATTTTTTCTTGAACGGGGGAAGTACTTGTTTAGAGTTTGGCGCTTTTATGTATAAAACTTTTTTTGCAAACCATATTCTCGGTCTGCTCCCTCGACAACCAATCCCGCCAAAGGGCTGTGACTTTCCGACGTCGAATGATATGTTACAATGTTTCCTAACTAGCGATCGCCTGCATTCTATCTTTGTAGCATACATATTTGTCAAAATGGCAAATTCCGATCCAGGCCAATAAAGATTAGTCAGTGGCCTATTCTGTAGATATATCTACGTAAACACGTTTGGCAGTGTGGGATAGCAATAAAATGTATATTTTGTGGATATTCATATAAATGCATTATATGATCCCATGTCTGGACCTGGAAAGTATGGTACCTGCCCCATGGCAATAATTTTCATGTGATGCTAGAAGGAGCATCACTTGAAAATTGCTTTATATGGGGTGGGTACCCTATTTGCCAGGCCCAAACACGGGATCATATAAAGCAGTCTATATATGCTATATAAGGAATTGGGCAGATATGGGTATATAAGGAATTGGGCAGATATGGGTATATAAGGAATTGGGCAGATATGACTATATCCATCCAGATACGGCCTGATTATGCATATCGGGCCATATCTGCCCAATTCCTTATATATTCATATCTGTATTTTTTAATATAAGTCCATATATGACATTTTTGTAAGGGCGGATCGCGACTCCTACTCCAACATTCCGGAGGGCACGACTTTTTCTGACAACCTTGAGCCGGGGTGAACACCCGTACCGTCGACAAAAGAGGAAGACGAGCTGTCGTCGATACCGGCTCAATTAAGGTGCTGAAAAGGAAAGACGTTGTCCTCGAGGCGTCCAAGGAGGAACCAACGGCCATGGTGATCACTGCTAAGCCGAAAGAGGGAGATGAGCCGTCAACGATAACCGCCCGATTATGGGCGTCCAAGGTCCTTCCCGTCCCGGCTAAGCAGGGGGACCAGTATCCTCCGGGCGTTCGTACCCTCTTGGAGTTAACAAAACAATCAACCTGTGTGTGCGTTTCTTCGTGCTCGTAACCGCTGCCTGGATGTTTGGGGTTGACCTTCTTGGGGTCGTCTCGACCTAGAATTCAGGAAGAAAGGCCAAATCTCTAGTGTCCCTGAGAAAACGGCTGCCACTACAAGCCTTGAGGAATCGGCGGAGCAATTATTTTCTGTGTGTGTTTGTGCGTGCTCGCGGGTGGGGCCTGACCATTTGGGGAACGGCGTCCTGGCCTAGGGACGTAGGAGAGGGGACCTTATAAAACAAGCGGTTTTGCGCGCTGTCTTCGTGTTCTCATGTTGTTCTCATGCCGAACGGCAGTCTGTACATAGAATGTAAATAAACAGTTTGAGAAGAGACACCCTGGCTCGCTATCAACTCTGCCCGATGTCCTGGGCGACGCATGGCTCCAGCGGAGATCGACTACGTGGACAAGCCCTGAGTCTTTACACGGCTCAGCGCCGCCGTTATCGCACTCGCTGTGGAGCTACCGCGGCTTTTCTTCTTTTAAGTCGAAAGCCTTAAGCGCGATACAAACCAACGCGTTTTTTTTTGCGCGCATAGGTTGTTCGCTTCCCGGAAATTTTGTGTTGTTTTTGCTGTTTCCGGAGCGCTTTCTGAGTCATAAGCATACGCCTTGGTTAGGACGGTGAGTTTTCGGGCGACCGGAGGGCGTCTGCGCCAGACGTCGAAGAAACGTGGCGCCGGAACTGGTGCCCTTCACCGATTGTCCGGGAGAGGATATGCGAGAGCAGCGCCCTACTGCGTCACAGGGCGTTTTCGTCCGCGTTCAGAAAAAGTTGAAATCATCCAACTTTCGTATGCACGCCCGGTAGGCGTAAGGAATCAGCGCGACGTCACGAAATACGCAATTTCCGGGAAGCGCACGACCTACGCGCTCACAAAGACACGTTGGTTTGGATCGCGCTTTACTTGCCCCATTACGCGAAAAGCCGTCGGCGTTGTCTGCGAGAGATGGTAATTTAAACTACGTCATCAACCACGTGCCTCGGAAATAAAACAAAGAGAACAAGCAGAGTCACGCAGATTCTTCGTCACGGTAGCCGGCTGGGCGCTTAAGGTCAAAACGGCCGGCGTGGTTCGACTCGCCTGTGCAGTGGGAGAACGTGATGTTACCACCGCACCGGAGAGACGTGTGAGAAAGGATGACGCGGCGCGCTGCTTCTAAGAAGGCGCTGCGTGTAGGAATGATTTCGCATTCCTAAACGTAGGCAGTCCGAAGTGTTTTAGGCGAGTTTTGCTTATTGCCTCTATTGAGCTACTGAGGCGGCTACGCCTCGGTAGCTCAATACCGGGTTACGCCTATAAAGTCCGCGGACCGTAGCCCCACTTGATGCTTATGAAATTAGAGTGGTACAAACTCTGGTTTCTGAGAATCCTCATCATTGTTTTCCTTTTATCGGATGTAGGCACAATCAAAACTGCACGAAAACTGCACGCTATAATTAACTATGAACAAAAGCGTTAAAGTTCATCGATATACAAAATCAATTTTGGCGATACGTACCTGTACAAAACTCAATTACCCCAAAAACGCTGGCGTAAACTTGGGCAGAAATCAGACCCTGAGCCTAGAACACTGCCTTAGCAAGCCTGACATCCATGCATTCAGAGCATTTTATCTCAACAAGGTGTAAAGTTGGGCGAGTTGGTTGCTGATCATATTGAATGGGTTATATTATGTCGACTGTGAAGAAACTTGCACCATAAGCGAGTCATTCTGTTTTCGGCGATGTCCCTTAAACTCTTATAAAATTAGTCGACTGGACGGAGGAAGACCCTCCCCCTCCTTCTTTACGGAATAGATTTGGACCACGGCGCAACGTTTCCACTTGCGAACTTTCTATATTGTCACGGGTGGTGACCAAAATAACATTAATAAAACAGGAAAAATAAACGTTTAATGTGGCGAACTTGTGCCCAAACCAAAAAGAGAATAGAAGATAATAACAAAGCGTCGCGAGCGTCGAAGTCGGCGAGACAGAAGAGACAAACGCTGGGGCGAGAACTGACTGCCACTCGCCACGCGAAGCCCCTTATGTACATGCGTAGGCTTCTGGAATAATCGGCGTAGAAGGTTCGACGCATAGAGCATTCGGACCTCGAATAAACAACAATGTTCTCGAATTCATCAGAACATTAAACTGAAAGTATAAATAAAACACGCGGAACTCCCAGGAATCGAACCCTGGGCCTCCGCACGAAAGTCAAGCGTGGTAACCACTCGGCCACGCACGCGCGTGCTTGCGAGGCGCGTGGCATTACTCCCCCCTTTTAAAAAGGCATCGTCTCGATGCCACGTGAAAGGCAACAAAACAGAGCAAGACAAACAAAAGAATGGGAAAATAACGACGGCTGGCAAAACACAATCCTATCAAGCGTTGCACGAGATAACAGTTCACGGTCTTATCGCGCATAGTACGGCTTGAGGCGCAAGACGTGGACGACTTCCGGTCGTGGAGGGCGGCGTGATGAAGTTTGTGTTCCGTCGGGCATCACCTCGTTGTTCAGATCCCCGGTCGGCAAAGCCCTTTGTAGGGTCCGAAGTAGCGCTTCAAGAGTTTCTCGCTTAGACTGCGTCGTCGTATCGGGGTCCAAACCCACACACGGTCTCCGGGCTTGAAGCGAACGTCAATCCGGCGAATGTTGTACCGGGTAGCGTCGACACGTTGTTGATCTTGAATTCGGAGTCGGGCGAGCTGGCGAACTTCTTCGGCTCGTTGAGCTACAACCTGGGCGTCGGGTATCCCATCGTCAGCTGGTTCGTGGGGTAGCATAGCGTCGAGCATGGTCGAGACTTTTCTGCCATGCACCAGCTGAAACGGTGTTACTCCTGTGGTCTCTTGCACTGCCGTGTTGTAGGCAAATGTAACGTAAGGCAACACCTCGTCCCATGTCTTGTGCTCCACGTCGACGTACATGGAGATCATGTCGGCGATGGCTTTGTTTAGCCGTTCTGTGGTTCGACGGTGGCCAGTGCCACTGAGACGAAGGATCTCTTGTGTCAGCTGGGCCAAGAACGATGATCCACGGTCGGTAATGAGGACTTTGGGGGCGCCGTGCCGGAGGACAATGAACTCGATGAAAAACTTGGCGACTTCAACAGCCGTACCTGATGGAAGGACTTTCGTCTCGGCGTACCGCGTGAGATAATCTGTGGCGACGATTATCCAGCGGTTTCCCGACGTTGACGGCGGGAAAGGGCCAAGTAAATCCATTCCGATCTGCTGGAACGGCGTAGACGGGGGAGCAATCGGATGCAGAAGTCCTGACGGCTTCGTCGGCGGTTTCTTGCGTCGCTGACACTCGTGGCATGATCGAGTGTAGAGGTGAACGGTCTTCGGTAGCCTTGGCCAGTAGTATTTTTCTCGAATCCTGGCGTGCGTCTTGCTGTAGCCAAGGTGCCCAGCCGTTGGGTCGTCGTGACAGGCTTGGAAGATCTCCTCTCTAAGGTCGGCAGGAATTACCAGCAGCCACGGCGAGATGTTGTCTCCGAAGTTCTCCTTGTAAAGCACACCTTGTCGGAGGACGAAGGTCGGCAGGGCTCTCAAGAAGACACGGGGGATAGTACCCCCTCGTCCTTCGAGGTGCTCGATTAGGGCGCGCAACTCGGGATCGTCTCTTTGACGTCGCGCCATGTCGTGGGTGTTCACTGCGCCTAGGAAGCACTCGTCGTCATCGTCGTCGCTGCTACCGGGGGATGTCTCGAGAGGGGCTCTGGACACGCAATCGGCGTCGCTGTGCTTGCGGCCTGACCTGTAGACCACAGTCATGTTGAACTCCTGCAGTCGGAGGCTCCATTGAGCGAGACGTCCTGAAGGGTCCTTTAGGTTCGCAAGCCAGCAGAGCGAGTGGCGGTCCGTGACAACGCGGAAAGGGCTCCCGTATAAGTACGGGCGAATCTTTGTGATGGCCAAGACGACCGCAAGACATTATTTTTCAGTCGTGGAGTAATTTCTGTCCGCTTTGGAAAGTGTCCGACTTGCGTAGGCGATGACTCGCTCGGTGCCTTCTTGCACTTGAACCACTACCGCGCCAAGTCCTTCGTTACTTGCGTCCGTATGAATCTCGGTTTCCGCATCTTGATCGAAGTGTCCAAGAACAGGAGGAGTCTGGAGTCGTTGCTTAAGCTCGTCGAATGCGTGCTGCTGCTCCTCGGCCCATTCGAACTTCTCGGCGTCCTTCGTAAGTTTTGTGAGCGGTGCGGAAATCCTTGCGAAATCCCGAACGAAGCGTCGATAGTAGGCACAAAGTCCAAGGAATCTTCGCACGGCCTTCTTGTCTGAAGGCGCTGGAAATGCCGCAACGGCGCGAGGCTTCTCGGGGTCTGGGCGGACGCCCAGACCCCGAACCACGTAGCCTAAGAACTTCAATTCGTCATAGACGAACCGGCACTTAGACGGCTTAAGTGTGAGTCGTGCAGTCTGTATGGCTTGGAGGACAGCTCGGAGTCGTCCCAAGTGCTCGTCGAAGTCACTTGAAAATACAACGACGTCGTCAAGATAGACAAGACAGCTCTGCCACTTCAGTCCTGCCAGTACAGTGTCCATGACACTCTGGAAAGTCGCTGGCGCCGTGCATAGTCCGAAGGGCATCACCTTGAACTCGTACAGTCCATCCGGCGTGACGAAAGCGGTCTTCTCTCGGTTTCGTTCGTCGACTTCGATCTGCAAGTAACCGCTCTTCAGATCCATCGATGAAAAGTACCGGGAGTGGCGCAGCCGGTCTAGCGTGTCATCGATGCGAGGGAGTGGATAGACGTCTTTCTTGGTTACCGCGTTCAGCTGTCGGTAGTCCACGCAGAACCTAAGCGTTCCGTCCTTCTTCTTGACAAGCACGACTGGAGAGGCCCACGGACTGCTCGAAGGCTGGATGATGTCGTCGTTCAGCATTTCTTGCACTTGCTCTTGAATGACCTCCCTTTCTTTTACGGAGGCTCTGTACGGCGATCGGTGCACAGGGAGCGCGTCGTCCTCGGTAACGATGCGATGCGTCGCAACGGCGGCTTGGCGCACCTTCGACGACTTCGCGAAGCAGTCGCTGTATTCGGCGAGGAGGTCAATCAGCGTTCGTCGTTTCGGGTCTGGAAGCTTCGGGTCGATGTCGAGCTGCGCTGGTGGCGCAATGTCTTGTTGAGGTGGCGATGATTGGTCAGCGATCGCGGCGATATCGGCGGAGTTTCGAAGTTCCTCGACGTGGCCCACAGCGGCACCTTTCGTGAGGTGTTGCGTTTCTTGTCGGAAGTTCGTCACGAGCACCACAGTGCACCCATCCTGAAGTTCAGCCACTCCTCTTGCAACGCCAATTTCTCTCCCCAGGAGCAATTGAAGGTTAACCTTCCAGCACAACTTCGCCGCAGGTAGCCGTATTGGTCACGACGGGTACGACAACACTTGATCGCAGCGGCAGGTTCACGTGGTCGGCGGCGACTCGGACGGCGGCCGACGCTGTTTGGTGTTTCTCTGAAGGCGGAACAGACTTCCGCAGCGTCAATCTGTTCTCACCCAGGTCGATGACGACGCCGTATACACACAGAAAGTCCATGCCGAGAATGACATCTCTAGAACAGTCTTGTAGAACGACGAATTTCACAGGGCACGTTTCGCCGTGGATTTCGACGCGAGCAGTGCAACTTCCGACAGGCGTGATAAGGTGTCCTCCGGCGGTTCGAATTTGTGGTCCTCCCCAGGGCGTCGTAACTTTTCGCAGGCGGCGAGAGAGCCTCCCACTCATGACTGAGTAGTCTGCTCCGGTGTCCACGAGTGCCGATGCGTTGTGGCCGTCGATATTAACGTTCAGGTTGTTGGACACCGATGCAGGGTCGTCATTGTGATGCGTAGTGTCGGCAGAGTGGGAGCGCTCCGTCGTTCTTGGAGGCTCTTTACGTCGGTCGTCTTCGGCAACTCCGCCTCCAGGGGTTGCCGCGCCTAGTTTCCCCGGCGAGGAGCGAGGGGGGACAGGCTTTCACGTCGGGGTCGGTGCACCGGCGAAGCTGGACGTCGTGGCGACGGCGACCGGAACTCTCGGCGGGACGCAGGCTCGGGGGACTGGGGTCGTCGCAGGTACTCGTCGATCTCGCTAGGACGTACACCTTGACGGGGGCGCGGGTCGTTCGGGTGGAACCCGCGCAGCCCGAGTCGTCGGTATGGGCATCGGCGGTACACATGGTCAGCTTCCCCGCAGTGGTAACACAGCGGGCATCGGTCGGCCGTCCTCCAGACGTCTGTCTTCCTCGGCGCAGGTTGCTCTGGGTGAACGTGCGCCTGATCTTCCGGTCGTCGGGGGTACTGCGGCGTCGGGGCGTCTCTTCGGGGTGGCGCCGTGGCTTGGCGGGGAGCTGGCGGCGGGCGTCGGGCCATGGCGGCGTAGCTCAACGTAGGTTCCTCCGGTGCCACCGTGGTGACGGGAACCTCTGGTTGGAGCGCCCGATGCACTTCTTCTCGGACAGCCTCGGCAATGCAAAGGGTTGGCGGACGGCTAGCGGTTGGCAGTAACCTTCGTAGTTCCTCCCGGACGACCTCCCGGATAATTTCCCGGATGTCCGGCGTACCCGGAGTGTTGACGCCGTTAAGCAGCGTGGGTGCAGCGGCGCCTGGATATCGCGGGTAGTGGGAAGCGCGCGCGTGAAGCGCGCGCTCGATGTGTGTTGCTTCAATGATGAAACCTTCGACTGTAGTAGGTGGGCTCCGCACAAGGCCACCAAAGATGATTTCCTTCACGCCGCGCATCAAGACCCGCAGCTTTTTCTCTTCGGGAGCGGTTGGGTCGGCGCGATTCATCAGGTGGAGAACGTCTTCGACAAAGCTTGTGACGCTCTCGGACGGACCTTGGGTTCTCGCTCGCAGGAGTTCTTCGGCACGCTGTCGTCGGTGCTGGTTGGCAAAGGTGCGTCGCAGCTCGGCCTGGAATTCTTCCCATGACAAAATTGACGCTTCGTGGTTCTTGAACCAGGTGCGTGCCGTGCCTTCCAGAGCGAAGTAGACGTTCTGAAGGCACTGCTCCGGTGTCGACTGGTTATGGCGGGCCACTCGTTCGTAATGCTGTAGCCAATCTTCAACGTCCTCGTGGATCTCCCCGTGGAAAGGCGCCGGAGTCCGGGGTGCGACGGGCAGGTATACGACGGCAGAAGCGGCCGGGGTCTCCGACTGGTTGGCCATCGTCGTCCTCCTTTTTTGCCTGGTCTTGGGTGGTAAGGGTCCTAATTCCGGGGGTAGGTCAAGGTTCCGGCGGCTTAATCGGATCCCGGTCTGGTCTTCGTTCGGTTCTTGGGGCTTGGGCTCGGACTTGAACTGCAAGAAGTCGGAGGGGAGCGCTGCACGGGCATGCGGTACCCCGCAGCTCCACCAGAATGTCACCGGTGGTGACCAAAATAACAATAATAAACAGGAAGAAATAAACGTTTAATGTGACGAACTTGTGCCCAAACCAAAAAGGGAATAGAAGATAATAACAAAGAGTCGCGAGCGTCGAAGTCGGCGAGACAGCAGAGTCGAACGCTGGGGCGAGAACTGACTGCCACTCGCCACGCGAAGCCCCTTATTTACTATCGGAAACAATATGAGCGTGAACGCGCCTCCGCGTGTCGCCGCTACCTGAGGCGCCGCCCTGCGGCGCCGTTGTGAAGTTTTGCGCATGCGCGTAGAATTCCTGTCGATGTTCTCGCTTTGACTGTTAACCCCTGTCTGTCGTCTGCTCTGCTATGCGCGTGCTGGCGGTCGCTCGCACTGTCGTCTGCTATGCGACTCGTGTATTTCCTTTGCAACTCAGATTCAGTTGAGTGAAAAGGGCCTAGAGTTCCATGCGACGAACTGGTCAACATAGTTCAGCCCCCCCCCCCCCCCCCTGATTATTGAAGGGAAGGTCAGGGGGCAGACCTCAACATTACAGAGAATGTCTGGGGGCGCATGAAGGCAGCCATGGCGCGGCGTCCTCTTCACAGGGCCACAGCTGACGAATTGTGGCGCTTCTTCCTGGAAGAATTGGAAAAGCTGCGGAACTAGCGGAATTTTGTTTTCGCGTCTGTTCAGCTCCCTTCCTGCCAGGATGAGAGCCGTCGTCGATGCTCGAGGCGAGATGACATCATACTAATGCTCTGATCTTTTTTTTTCATAATTTGATTGCCGAGAGAAGTAAAAATGCAACCTCCTACAGACATTTTTGTAAAAGCCAGCGTTGATTCTGTTGAGAAAGGACAGTGTGAGTCTTCAATAGTTCTCTTTTTTTGAAATCAGTTTTGGTTGTGTTTAAAAGGACAGAGTATGATCACTCTACTAATAAGCCTGTGGAGCCCATGGCCCACGGCATAACAGATGTTTTCACGTGTTAGGACCACGTGTTCAAAGAATAAAAGCATTTTGTTTCCCTGAAGACTTTCGTGCAAATCAACACCATTAAAACTGTCCAGGGCAAACACAACTCGCGTAGGAAGCGCAGGTGTCCGCCGGAGCACGCAATGTTGTGCGGCAGACGACAGCACGAGCGGCCGCCAGCGCACACAGGAGTCGCATAGCAGAGGACAGCACGAGCGGCCGCCAACGCAAACACGAGTCGCATAGGAGACGATAGAGTGAGCGGCCGCCAGCGCACGCACGAGTCGCATAGAAGGCGACAGCACGAGCGGCCGCGAGCGCACACGTGAGTCGTATAGCGGACGACAGCACGAGCGGCCACCAGCGCACACGGGAGTCGGCCGCCAGCCCACACGGTAGTCGTATTGCGGACGACAGCAAGAGCAGCCGTCAGCGCACACAGGAGTCGCATAGCAGACGACAGCACGAGCAGCCGCCAGCGCGCGCATAGCAGACGACAAACGGGGGTTAACAGGCAAAGCGAGAACAGCGACAGGATTTTTACACGCATGCGCAAAACTTCACAACGGCGCCGCAGGTAGCGGCGTCAAGCGGAGGCGCGTTCACGCTCATATTGTTTCCGATAGTACTATCGTGAGCAATATGAGAGGGAACAGCGGAGCGCGTGCCAAATAGCCTCGAACCCTACCCGTGGCGATACGCTGCGGCAGCTCTTGGAAAGAAGGTGGAGAGAGCGGTGCGCTTTCGTCTGCTGCCGGCACCCCCGCCACTGGCAGCTTACTTTTCACGCGGTATAGCTCATCGCCGACTACTAACGGCGATAACGTCT
Source organism: Ixodes persulcatus (assembly GCA_013358835.2). NCBI lineage: Eukaryota > Metazoa > Arthropoda > Arachnida > Ixodida > Ixodidae > Ixodes > Ixodes persulcatus. Next base: position 135,966 of record JABSTQ010000095.1, on the reverse strand, counting down.
TGATACCACTTGACGTGCACCGTGATCAAAAATGCGGTTGGCGACAATGATAACTACTGACGTTTGGATCATCTATTTGTTCTATTTTTCACGCACTACCAGTAAAAAAGAGTGATTGGGGAGCGTTGTAATCATTCCCAGATACGGTTGCTTTTTGTATTTTCTTTTGCTTCCACACTGCTTGTGTATTAATTTTTTCTCTTTCTTTTCTATCGGCAGGCGTCAATAAAACCGTTTTCATCTCGTTACCGTGAGCTTTCTTTTTCAAGTTCGCAAAGCTATCAGTGATACGACGTATAAAAGCGCCTCGCAATGCTCATCGTTATCAGGTGCCGCGCGAGAGGAAAGCCAGCATGGCGGGGGTGTCGTTAGCAGACGAAAGCGCACCGCACTCTCCACCTTCTTTCCAAGAGGTGCCGCAGCGTATCGCCACGGGTAGGGTTCGAGGCTATTTGGCACGCGCTCCGCTGTTCCCTCTCACATTGCTCACGGTAGTACATGCGTGGGCATCTGGAATAATCGGCGTAGAAGGTTCGACGCATAGAGCATTCGGACCTCGAATAAACAACAATGTTCTCGAATTCACTAGAACATTAAACTGAAAGTATAAATAAAACACGCGGAACTCCCAGGAATCGAACCCTGGGCCTCCGCACGAAAGTCAAGCGCGGTAACCACTCGGCCACGCACGCGTTTGCTTGCCGACGCGCGTGGCAATATAAAATGGGATGATAATTTTTTTTTTACTTTATAGAAATTTGCATTGAGAGTGCCCCTCTGCAGATTAAAAACTAAACGAGGTTTCAGTGCACTATCAGTCATTCTTCATGTTTCAAAATCGCTCACCTTAACCCAGCTGTTTTCAGAGGAATCGTAACCGCTTCCTTTTTACAAAGTACTGCACGTAGAGAGCACGCCTCTTATAATCTTCTCTACAATCCAGTTCTTGTTTTCGGGCAGCGCAACCCGTCCTAGCTCGGTCTCATAAAATGACTTCAGTACGGGCTCCCTTCTCATCATGCAAACGATGGTGGCAGCTTGTGGGAATGCCTAATCGGATTTTGTCTTTGATAAATATCTCGTCGTGGAAGATTGTTTATCCTTTTGAAAAGAACGTGGCGATCATTCGATATGCGCACGTGACTGGTTCGTACTGGTTCTGTTCGTTAACGTCGATGAGTCGCGCATCCAGCGTTCTGTGAGAGCTGGAATTGTAGGATTTACCGAGCTTTGGAAGAATGTTGATTAATCGTATCGTTCTTGTATACATAAAAATGTATAAATTCGACTCATTAAGGTTCGTTGTACAGGTTCCACTGTCGAAGTCCTTTTCTCCAAATACACCGAATATAGCTTTATACCATTTTTAGTGAAAAACAGCCTCAATAAGTCTCGGTAAATTTTACGACCATGGTCTGTGCATAAAAAACTTACTTTTCTTCATTTTACGAAATACAATTTTATCGCTTTCACAACCCCCTGGCCTGTTTTTCGAGAACTTGGGACTGCAGAAAGATATCGCAAAAAGGTGTCGATCACAAACAAAATGTAAGCTTTCCCATCGTTATACTTGTAAATTTTCTGAATTTCCACGAGATCCGATTGATACACAATCTGAGACCCCTGGAGAATGTTTGGCGGTATAATCCAGGACGCTTAGTTTTCCTAAACAAGGTGTACGCCTCGGAGCCTCTAAAATCTTTTCCGTCTTTTCCCGTCCTGTGTGCCGCGCGAATTTGTTGACTCAACCGAAGGATGCAGGATGACTGGCTCTGTAGTAGACGCCATTGATCCTCTTTTCTGATGACAGCTCCTTTGTCTTCTTTGAACTTTGGCGGTATGAGCGAGCTCGAAACGGTGAAAGAACCTGTCACCGTTTCGGTGGTAATTGATAACGGCGGTAAAGGCACCCCTCATCGAGTGAGGTTGCCTGTTCTAGAGCTCGGAACGTATTAGGTCGATGATGTTGGATTATTCTACGTTTTCACCAAAATTTACATCTCGCGTGTACGGAAACACGGACTAAAGGGTCTTCAAGAGGGCCTCGGACTTTTTTCTTGGTCGGGGGTGAAGAGCAGAGAAACGTTTTGCTTCGTTAAAGTACTTTTTCATGTCGTCTAAACTTTCTTCTATACCTTTTCGGCATGGCGTTTGGAAAGCCGGACAGCACCAACACCAACATGGAAGGCCGGCAGCGGTGGCGGTGGCGGTGGCAGTGACGCTCCGGTCCTCTGCTCCGGTGAAACTTCACGAAGACACTTGATTAAAGTGGGCAAAGAAGGAGATGTGCACCGAATGCTCTGTCGTGCTTTGGCCAGCCTTCTTTTAAAAATGTTATTATTAACTATTCTGATTGGCACAATTTGCTTGACCAGTAGCTTCGTGACACAATCTAAAGGGGTGGGAACTGGCAAATGTTTGGCTCGTGAAATTATATAGTGAACCAAATCCAGGATATACGAGTTCTAAAGGGGCTTGTGCTCTAATATTCTTTCTAAGGCGTGTGGATCCCTGCAACTTTAGAAGCGATCAACATTTCTCTCTGAAAGTTTTACTCAGATAATTGGTCACGGCAGTGACGTCGTGGTCATCCCTCTCGTCTTTTGTCTCCGATGACTGTTCTTTCGTGAGGGGAGACGGCATGAGGTCTTCACCGCCACCGCCTTCGTCTTTGTAATGAACCTCGCCATTGCCCAACGCGTAGGGACGCAACATTTTTCGGAGTGTCTAAACGATATTTTTCGCTTTAATGCTGTCCAGTATCTTCTATTTCTTTAAAATGTTGGGAATATTCTGTTTTTAAGGTAAGAAGCGGTATTTCTTAGACTTTGATAGCCTTGGCGCTTGCTCTTCCACCAAGCTTTGAAATGAGAGCTAGCAGAGCCGGAATAACTAAAGGTGGGAGACCTCCCTTACGTATCAACGTTTTTCTTATGTTCTTGTGAGTCTTATTTTGGTTGCCCAGTGTTCTTATGACGGGCGGATTTTTTAATTTTCTTTTTATAGCTAATTTAAGGTGAATGATTCCCGCGCAAAAAGGTTTAAACAAATTTGGCGAATGATTTTAAGCTGTTCTTTTCTGGCCCGAAGAAGTACGTTGTTTGTATGCTTCGATGATTTTACTTGGGACAAAATGTACAAGAACTGCCCGTGCTTACTTATCCGACTCATAGAAATGTGCCATAGACCCTGTATGGTCCCTTGTCAAGCAAGATTGTTCTTTTCACACGGAAATTATTGCGACACGCTTGCGATAGGTCGATCACGATATAATTGAACGGCGTTTTACATGCGTCGGAATGTATACAGGGGAGAACGTCTCCTCGTTTTCACCGAAAGAGCTGTCCTAATAACCCCTGGTGTTGTTGGGTGATTTTGACCCACCGGAATATGATTAGAGCCGTGAAGCTGATTGTTCGAAAGTAGGAATCACGAAGACACATGTTTTGTTGGATGAAAATGACGGATGCGTTGTAATGGGGAGCAGCTCCTATGAAAAACTCGCAGAGAGCATTTAGCTAGTTCGATTTGCGAGAAATTCGTCAAAATGATCAGCGTGTTTGTTCGGGCGTCTAAAATCTGAGGGACCTCCTGGGCGAAAACAACGTCCAGATGATCTTTGACAAAATGTTGCTCGTTAACATAGAGATGATACACAAGGTCCACCTTTTTATCAAACATTTCTTTTCTACAGCGTAGCGATTTGCGAATATAGGTTCTTTTCCCCAAATTCGAGGAACCAATCGTTGTCATAGCTGTACACATTTTAAAGCAAAATTTGTCCAGATCGACCGTCATGGCGACGCCAAACTTCCGCAAGCAAATGATAATAGCGTATCGCAGGCTCTTTTTTTATACACAATTGATTTTTGTAGAAAGGGATCTGCTTCTCGTGTTTGTCGTTTTCCGCTTGCCTCACACCTGCTGGCCAAACAATTTTACGAGCAGTCGGGAGCGGTCAACGTATTGCGAGATAAAATTTAATTTTCGCCTTTCTAAGAAAATTTTGTCGACATCGCCGCCTCCACCTTTTTTATGTGTATTTTTTGTCGGAACGGGATATAGCTTCACTCATATGCTGTGCAAATTCGGACGTGTGTCTCGTCCGCGTTGTGAAAGCATACACTCATTCAGATTTCTGAAGGTGACCCACTCGTAACCCCATGTGTGTCTTTACGGAGACGTTAGGACATGTCGACAAGTACATTTACGTTGAATTGCATAAGCCGATCGCTATAATATCGGTGGTCGTCTTCTGTCTCTTCATTTCGTCTATCATCGGCGAACGGTTAGAAATGTTTAAAAGGAAAACACTTCGAAAAAATGTATTATTATTGCCTTTACTTTTACAGAAACCCCTCATAAAGCCCTATTACTCACCCGCCGGACTCCAAGCTATGGAAAACGTCATGGAGAAACTGAATCAACGCTGACCACCGGCTTCGCAGAGTTTCGTCAACATGATCACAATCCCTAGCGACATTGAACTGCCAGTCGTGGGGATAGCGCGCCTCAAGACAATCAACGAAACATCCATCCTTGTATCTCTACAACTTAAAGAAGTTGCGGAGGTATTTTTACCATAGCGCTTCGCGCACCTGACGAACAAGGACTTAGAAACAATTAGCAAATGACGAAACTCAGTATGCTAAAAAAAGGGAAAGAAGCGGGCTATCCCGATCATTATTTTTTCGAACACAGATTAGTGAAGACAAATAAAGAAAATAGTAACCTGCCATGTTTGTGAAGTGCGTGAAAGACAGCCTTACCCTCATTTCGAGGCATTGCATGTTCGCACCGCGCAGGTCCACGATTGTCCCTTCCCATCATGCAAACACTTTTGCGTTTCTCTCTGCGCTTTTTCATGTTGTCTATTTAAGCCACTCTAAAAGACATTTTACTGTTTTCTTAACATGTAAATTGAAGCGCAGTTACCCTTAAACGGATGACAAGGAATGTTATTTTGATACTTCTGCTCCAGGCAAGCTGTCACTTTAGAAACGAGTTGCAATTTTGAATATAATGCATTTATATTAAGAACGTTAACACATACAAAAAGTATTTCCGTATTATACAGGGTGTTTGATTTTTATTCAAACCTATTTCTTTCTTTTTCCTTTTTTTTTTTAGATGGGCGTGATATTTAGATGAGTGCCGTTTTCACTAAATATTTATCCGGCTTGGCGGAAATTACTTGAGACGATATTCATCACACTGTGTGGTCTTACAACTAAAATTTGGCAACTGACTTTTTAATTATTGACTTTAGGGGCCATGTTGTAAATATTATAAAAATTATTCAATGCAATTGCTATTAAAAACCTGCCCAACTGAACAAACTTGCCAAAAAATTCAATGTTTTTTTAATATGTTAATAGTTCAATGTTGATGTTGTTTTACCAGATCGAAAATTGCGCGCTGCAAGCCCTGCCTGCAATGACGCTTTAAAGAGTGACGTAGTAGTTTCAATCATGTCGTCACTATCTCGACTTCGTGTCCTTGGTGGGTGAGCAAGCAGACGACGCTAGTGACAATGTGACCGAAACGAACGTTAGCCTTCTTGTGTCACTGTGGGCAAAGGTTGAGCCGGCGCATTATTAGTGCGAAATTGTTAAATGGAGCTAAAAACGTGAACATTTATCGTACAATATCTTCAAAACCATTAAATTTTCGCTTTTCTTTATATTGGTGAATTGTCGACAAAAAAAAAGAAAAATATACTCTGTTTAACCTTGAGCAGAGACTGCAGACAAAGCTACAAGCGAGAGCGAGCCCGCGCTCCTGGCTTTCAGACATGCGTTTCCAGCGCGAGTGCTCGTTCTGCGGAAGAACGCTTCAAAGTAGCGACCTCGAGCTCTCGTCGTTGTGGCATTGGCTGCAGTCTCGGCTTAAGGGTGAATGGAGTATAATTGTAATTGCCGTCATCACTGCGATTGCAACACAACCCCTCAAACCAATAACTAAAAAGTTAATCCACAAATGCTCGTTAATTGGTCAACTTTAAATTATTCAGCATTTACACTTCCGTTCGAATCGCAACCACGAAGCAGATCCGCTCGTTTTCATCGTAAACTGCGCGTGAAATTGTATTGAATCTTCAAAGGGGACACTCACGAAGTGTTCATGCTCGACATGGTTTTTATTTGTACATTACATATGAAAGCCCAACTACCCAGGAAACAATTCGAAGCTCGAAATTCGTTTGGTTTCCAACCGAAAAAAGCGGATCCAGAACTGGCCGGTTTGAGTCGCGCTCACTCTCTTTTCCGTGGCCACGTGCCGTTTTCTATGGTGTAGACACAACCACCAAATATTACCAAAGCCGTAGGTCATCGAAGACACACACACAATATTAAAAATAGAAAATAACTACGATACCCATTTTTTGTGAATTCTAAATAGCTGCAAATGCGTTGATTGGGGGAAAAAAGTATCAAAGCCACGTGACTTCCGACCCATCTCTCCTCTTCTATATTTCTTCTTCTTCACCAGTTCAGTTTCGCTTTCCGTTTCGAGTAGTTGCGTTTTGTTTTGGTTTTTTTACTTTATTAAAAATATACCTGACGGTGTAGCAAAATATTGATTGGGTAGTCTTCTGACACCACAATGAACCACCTGCCAAAAAATAACAAATAAATTTGGGGGCGTGTCAGTGTCCCTTTAAGCAACAGTGTTCGCAACCGCTTTGCGGATGCGGTTGAGTCGCTAGGGTAAATGTGGCGTTACGGTTATTCTTTCATCTGATGTCCACCGAGCTTGGTACATACAGGGTAAAGACGGCACTCCTCTAACTTGCACCCCCTTTAAAAAATACGTTGGAATTAAAAGCAAACATCCTGTAACAGAAGATACCGCAAAGTTTTCTTGAAAACTTGTCAAGAATCACAATGTTTTGAACTTACCATTTGAATTGCAGTAATATATCATGTACGGGGTTCAAAGAACATAGATTCCAATGCAGTTATTTGATGCATATACGTCCCACGTGTATCATATCAATCCAATATTCCGTCCACATTAATAGGCAGGACGTGTATTATTTATGTTCTTTTTTTCTTTTTGGTATAATAGAAAGAAAAAAAAAGCTTTCGTGGACTTCGACATATATAAGAGATAAATAAATATAATTGAGTGATTACATGCGTCCTGTTCGATAACAATTACAGAAGATTGCATCTTTTAGTTTTTTTGTTTCCAATATTTCCGTTTATTCTTTTTCTTTTTGTTCATTGTCTTTGTTCTCTTTTTGTATGGTTCAACTTATTCCTTTTTATTGTTTTTATAATTCTTAGTTTTCTTGTTTTTTTTTTTTCTTTTCGCAATACCGTAAACACTCTGTCTAGGACGAAATAAATTCGCTGAAGACGGAACGTCTGAGGAAACGCTAAGAGGGAAAGATATATCATCGGGAGGATATTTACAATCTTCTAGGGAAAGCCTTACCCCAACAAAAAATGATATGCCAGAAGAAATGTGTATTTCAGACGCAAAATATTATAACAATTTCAAAATAAGTCGATAAAGCACATATAAATAACCAGTCCGCGAATCACTTCTTCGTTCAATATTTCCGTTGAATAAACAATGCAACAGACGATCCGTATTTTTTCGTCATCCAGCTCTTCGTAAGTCATCGAGCAATATCGGACAAGCTCGCTGTGAGCAATGTTGAAACAGTCGCAAAACAACGTCACTATTTTTATTTTTTTCGTGCGACACAGTCGACAACATACGCCAAGGCCTTATATCACTTTAACGTGATCTCTTCGATTTATAGGTTTAGACGTTTGAGATAGTCTTAATTATTCGGTATTGCGAAGTGCGTCCCCAACTCCGAATACGTGCGGACTTTCAAAGAAGCTCCATAACTTCTCAGTGTGCAATGTAAAGAAATATATTATTTTGAGCCTTTTATGATTAGCAGATCAGAGGTCAGTATTGTTTGACATGGTAAACAAATATAACAGCATGCATTGTAGCAGCAGTTTCGCAGGATTGCATAATCCCGTCTTTATTTTGCATATCAATTTTTTTTTTATTTTGTAGAGCTGTAAATTGATGTTTTATAAAATATTTCAACCAGAATAACAATTATTTAACTGACAATAATGCATCAAGTTTAAGCAGTTGCAGGTCTTAGTTTAAATAAGTACTCATGCACCATGTCGGATCTCCGTTGAAAAATGTATCACAGAACAGGATGGAAGGAGGATGTCCTCGTTGTTTGCATACTCTTGACTCGCTATGTATACGTAGGGCCGCTGTTAGTGTCCACTAGAAGCTCAGAACTACTCAGAAGTTCATTAGTGTAGAAATGCAGTGGCACGTCGCGCTATATAGTCTATCCTTTTATTACCATTTTGTTACTTTGTTGATACTTGGCTTATAACAAGACTTGTCCCCATTACGCAAAAAAACTAATTTAAGAAAATTACAATTACTTGGCCCAAGAAGTAATAAATTACAGTTATACATTACCGTAAAACGTAACCTCAGCTGTCTGGTGGTAACAGTTTTCTCATCGAGGTTGTGCAATAAAAGGATATAATCTGGTAGCTCACATGTTTTGATCTATTCCTCAGGCAAGGGTAGAGGCAATCAGCTTAATGGGTCGGCGTTCATCATAAATTTGCTTAGCTTGTAGTCGAGCTGGTACTGGTAGCCTAGAAGTAGCAGGGCCCAACGCTCTATGCGTGCAACCGCCATGGCGGGGGTGGGTCGACCTGGCTTCAGCAGTTCGGGTACCGGCTAATGATCGGTGACCAGTGTGAAGTCTCAGCTAAAACAATAACCACGGAATTTCGCCACACTAAAAACAAGTGCGAGAGCTTTGCGTTCATGCTGAAAGTAGTTATTTTCCGCCGAGGATAATGTTCGGGAAAGGACTCCGATAGGACTCTCCTTCTTGTCTGCGCGGTGGGACAGTGCGGCACCAATTCCGTGTGGTGACGCATCACACTCAAGATGCAGATGTTTCGGGGGTTCAAATGTGTCATTACTTTTTCCTGTCGTCAGCGCTTCCCTCTCCCAGCAAAACGGCTTGTCTTGTTCTGAACTCCAAACCTAAGGAAACCTTGCTCCAGTAACTGATCTCAATGACAATTGCTGGATCGCGTTTGCCCGCTCCGCGAATGCGGTCACTGGCGGCCATCTTTAGGTAGAGTAATATCACCTCTAGCCAAGATACAGCTGCTGAAGCCACTTGGAAGCCACCATCGACCATCCATGGCAGACGGCGTTTTGGCAGTTGTGGTGGCAGGCTGCCATCAAAATAGCGTGGGTGATATTCCGTGATTGATTAAAATTGTTTGACGAAACATGTTTTTAAAACCCGGCGTGAACGGCAGCCCGGTCTTTGAGGACCCGGTGAAAGTTTCACGAAATCGCGCAGCACCGGAGAAAAACAGCACAGCACGCATCGAAAGTCGCATCGAAAGAAGCATCGAAAGCAGACGCCGGTACGTAGTCTGCTTTCGATGCGAGCTGCGCTGCTTTGCCCCGGTGCTGCGCTTTCGTAGAACTTTCGCCGGGTCCTCAAAGACGAGGCTACCGTTCACGCCGGGTTTCAAAAATCTGCTTCGTCAAACAACTTTAATCAAGCACGAAATATCACTCACGGTACAGTGTACTAGAACTACGGCTATTTTATGGCTGCCTGCCGCCATTGCGCTGTCCGCCATATTACTATGATGGCTAGAGATGATATAACTCTACCTAAAGATGGCCGACCGTGGCCGCATTCCGGTGCATAGGCAGAGCTGGTCAAACGCGATCCAGCAATTGTCATTGAGATCAGTGGCTCCAGTAGTCGGTAGAATTGAAACACAGGATTACATTCGTGGTAGAGATCTGCTGTAGAAAGTCAACATGCCCGATAAATGAGCTCAGCTCACTCACGTTCTTAGGGCAAGTGGCACGAGCGATAGATTCTTTTCCATGGGATGCATACCCACCGCGTCAATCTGATGGCCAAGGTAGGTAGCGATGCTTGTCGGAATCGGCACGTGTCTGACTCAGCCTCACCCCGTGTTCTCTGAAGAACTCTAAAAGACACTTCAGTTTTGTTTTATGGTCTGAAGTTTTCTCTGTAAGGTTATCGCATTATCTAAGTAGGCATGCACTTCTTGGAGATCTTGCAAGACGCACTCTATCTTGAGCCGAAAAATAGCCGGTGCCGAAGGTATCCCGGCAACCGTTTATAGCAAACGAGACTGCGATGAATGTTAATAACAGTCAGCTTGCGTGATTCGTAATCCCGTGGCACTTCGTTATGCGCGTCGCTCAAGTCCACCATGCTGAAGCATTTTCCACCATTCAGACATGCAAATATATCCGGGATTACCAGGAGCGAATACTCCAAAACTTCGCGAAGAGTATTTAGGGTCATCTTAAAATCTCCAGAAATGCGCACGGTCCCATATTTCTTTTGTACTGGAACAATGGGCGTGGTCGAGTCAGAGTGAGTTACCTGTGAAATCATGCCGGCCGATTCCAGTCTGTCCAGCTCTTGGATACCTTATCCCATAACACAAACGGAATGAATCTCGCCTTGCAAAACTTTGGGGTAGCTCTCTCTTTTATGTACTGATGGGCCGGTGGTCCCTTGACAAGTCCGAGCTCAGGAAAAAAGACGTCCTTGTAGTCATTCAGGACACTGTGCAGACTTCGATGCTGGCTGGTGGGACAGTGCGGTTTTGCCACCAAACTCAACACTGATATATCCTGTTGATTCAACGGCTGAAACAAGTTTCTTGCGCATAAGCATGGTCCTTGGCAGTCTACGACAATCAACCTACCATTCAAAAAAGTTGACCGGGTACGACACTTGCATTGTCAACTCCCCAAGGAGTGGACTCGAGCCCATGTAGCAACCTAGCTTGACTTCGGACTTTTGAACCATTGGCCAGCTTCCGCCATACCGTTCGTATATTTCTTTCTTGATGACGCATACCGGTGATGCCGTGTCAAGTTCCATGACTAAATCAACGCCGCCTGATTTCAGCATGCGCCGCAAGGGAGGTAAAAGCTTCCTCGCCTTCTGAGTCATTAAATTACAAATTTGCGTAGTCAGGTTGTCACTGCCGTGCTCTGACGAGTGTCCCGTTACCGCAAACATCTTGCTTTCTGTACTTAACTCGCTGTTTTGTCCTTTGCCGCTCTTGGAGTCCCAACACATACTGCCCACATGCCTCTGCTTGACATACTGGAAGCATTTTGCCGTCTTCTATTCGCAGTTCTCGCTGTCGTGCTTAGAATTACCACAGCGATCTTATTCAGATGATTATTGCGATGTTCTCTTGGCAGTGACAAAGTTTTTCGCTGACACTCGAGCCTGTGAATCTCGGGTAGTCCCCTATCTTTCGACATCTGTTGTGCGTCAACGTCTGCACTTTCTGCCACCAATGCCAGAGATCCGCATCTTGCAATGTGAGTTCGCGTTTGGCCAGAAGTGGTTTCTGTAGATTCTTCCATTGATCGCCACACACGATTCTGTCTCGAAGCACCCTGTCGAGCATTCCCGCGAAGTTGCAGTTATTTGCAATTCTTCGTATTTTCAAAAGGAATGCATGAACTGATTCCAGCTCCTTTTGGCATCGGGTAAAATACTTATAGCTCTTTGAAATTTCGTTTTGTTTAGGGTCTTAGTACTCGTCAGGAGCCTGAACTGCTTCAGCACACGTTAAGAATTAGGCTTACAAAATACATTTTGAACCATCGCGCACTCTTTGTGACATTGGCAGTTCCCGAGTTCCGGACTTGACGGAGCGCCTTATTGCGGAAGGATTGGCGCTCTTGTGGGACGTCACTGTGATAACAGAGCTGCCTGTCAGTATAGCAGCCACGTCGGCTTCACAGCCCCTTGACGTTTTTCAATGGGACGGACTGGAAGTCCAATGGCAGACGCTGCTAGCATCCGCGGGAGAGCGCCAAAAGGTGCAGCAGACGGACATGCTGAACGACGTCGTCAGACGAATGCGCGTTGTAAAGTACGGTGGGGAAAGTACCTTGCTATTGCAAAAGAACCTCGAAGAACTTCTTGCCCATTACAGTAGTTTGTTCCGGCTGAACTCATGAACTGCCAATGCACAGTTCTGAGGGGTAAGCTTATTTCGAACACCTAGGTGCTGAGGTACCTACAGAGATCTGGAGTGAGAAGCGAGGTCGTGATGCGGGTATTTGGTGTAACTCTACCGGAGGGCCGGGAGTCCTCTCGGGATGATGATATCATGGCCGTCTTCAAGACGTACTTTCTCGTCTTTTGGCGACATGACAAGCTGAGGACGCGAGTGACAATTTCGCTGCCGTTCAGCACTTTTGTGAAGAACTTTCACGCGTCCCTGATGAAAGGAATAAGGCGCTCTTGCGTTCAGCGACCTGCGTGGAGGTCTCGGAAGTGTTGAGTGGCGTGAATATCAGCTCTGCACCAGGTCCAGACGGCCTGCCTACAGAATCTTAAGCGACTTCTTGGGACGTTCTCAAAGACACCCTAGATGATGTGATTAATATTGTTTTTTATTACTGCGAACGTTCCTGTATCATTTAAACTATGAAGCATAATCTTGATTCCCAAAGATGAATGTAATTTCTCGGAACCGCAAGTGTGGAGGCTCATTACGTTGCTTAACACTGATTACAAAGTACTTGCTTCTCTTTTCAGTAACCGACTTCGAAACATCTTTCCTTTGGTCGTAATTCCCTTCAAGACATAGAGTGTTTCTAGACGCAGCATGTTTTCTTCTGTGTCGTTGACGCGTGATTTGTTCGCGTACGCAACATCCCGTCAGCTGAAAGGGGCCTTTTTTCCCTCAACCAAACAAAAGCTTTTTTTGATCAGGTCGAACACAATATCTATATGGTGTTTGACAGCCTTTGGATTTTCTCGATCAATTATTTGTTCTTTAGAAAACCTTTACAACGACATGTTCAGCGAGCTTCTTGTTAATAGGTATCTGACGGCGCGCGTTTCTGTTACTAAGGGGTACGAAAATGCTGGCCGCTGTCCCCCATGCTTTTTGTGGTCTGCCTGGAGCCATTTTTATGAAGTGTCCACGAAAGCGAGTGTGTTCGCAGTTTCTTGCTCCCTAGTTTGGGCACGATATCCGTGTCCGTTTATGCGCCCGATGTCTCGTTGTTTTTAATGACCTTGAAAGCTTTTTAGAGGTCACACGTATCCTTGCTGGTTACGTAGCGCACTCCGAAGCCCAACTAAACCAAGAAAAAAGTCAGGCACTGCAGTTTTCAAAATTTCCTGATTACTTTCTTGGTGTCATTCCCTTTCTGCGAGCGGAAAGAGTAGACTGTCCCTAATACCACTCCGAGTGCGCGAGTGGTGGATTATAATCCGCACTCCGAGTGCGAGTAATTTTGGATTCTTATCCGCACTCCGAGTGCGTTAGTGCGGATTCCGTGCGGAGGCGCGGACGTTGTACCGGAGGTACGAAGACGTTGATACGAAGCGTACGAAGTGTGTTGGGGATTTTCCTTATCTGCACTCCGTGCATGGCGTGATTTTGTCGCCGGAAATTTTGAACAAAGTATTTTAGAAGTTCTCAGCTTTGTTTTGTGCCACTGGCATGTTGGCAGCCTTGAGGAGTCTATGAAAATATTAGTAGTCCCGGTTTTGGAATTGCAATATTTTTGAAGAAATGTTTTTGTTTTTTTATAGCTCAAAGAAATTAATTAGCAATGAGTGGCGCACTTAAGATTAAACGGTACTCGCGCCTCGGGAATCGAAAACAGGCGACCATCTGTTTGTGTGTGTGTGTGTGAATGGGGGGGGGGGGGGGGGTGCGGGGGGTTGGACCCTTTGAGCAATTTTTACCCACTCCAAAGGTCAAGGACATCGCAAGCACGCCATCCCTCCCCCCCCCCCCCCCACACAAAAAAAATATCAAAGCGATATTTTTTTCTATATTTAAATATTATCATTCACGAAAAAAACCATCTAGAGCAGAAATAGGATTTTCGACGGGTATTGTCTTGTGCTTAGGTGATGTGGGCAGTGAAGTAGGAACGGGGGGTGGTGCAGAAGAATCAGTCATTTCTAGTAAACAATAATTATAACCCCGCCCCCCCCCCCCCCTCCTACCTAACCCGCCTAATCTTCTGAACACTTTCAACACTACTAGATGAGGGAATGCCTGAAAAGTCCCCCACCATTTTGTTACTGTAGCTTTAAAAAAAATATAATGAAAGGCGCGTATGCAGGCAGGCGTCGATACATCTGATGGCTGGTAAAAGATGTTTTTGTGCGGTTGTGTGATCGAAGATGTTAAACATGTCGTGAGTGGCAACACTGTGAGCCTGCGGGTTTTGGGCGCGGAGGCAGCGGGCGTTTGGAACATCTCTGTGTGTGTGTGGTTGGGGGGGGGGGGGGGTGTATATTATTTGTGTCTTGAAAATAGTGTACTAGCCGCCCCCCTTTCCCAAGTTACTGACCCCTTGAGCCAAGGACCACAAAATGTTAATGTGCTGACTGTGTCAAAGGCGCGTTATACATAAATCTCTTAACCAGCTTCCGTTTCTTTTTCTTGCCAATAAGAATATTTTGTTTCACACTATATATATATATATATATATATATATAATATATATATATATATATATATATATATTGTTAGGAAGAAGAGGTGGTACGGCAGATGGCATGCATCGTAACGTAGCTTCTGGTGCTGCTGGGACAACCCCTTGAAGAGGTGCCTGAGTTTCTCGTCCTCTGGCGTAGCTGCGTTGTTTAGTTTGACGGTGGAGATGCGGCAGTGGCGTCAATAAACGGCGAGACGGAGCGGCGTCGAGGGTAGAAAGCTCACCGGCGGAAGATGGGGCGGACACTTCCGGGAGGCGTTCAAACGAAGCGTTGAAGATCCGGCCGCTTTGGAGCTCTTCGTACTTCGTACTTCTCCGTACCAATGCGACCTTCCAATGGAGTCGCGAACAAAACGATGCCTACCAAGCCCTCAAGACTGCCTTGACGACCGTTCCAGTTCTTGATCATTTCGTCCCAGGTGCCGACACGGAGATCCGCACAGATGCAAGCGGCCACGGCATCGGCGCTGTGTTGGCCCAGAACGTCTCCGGTGTCCAGCGTGTGATTGCCTATGCAAGCCGTACGCTTACAAAATGTGAGCGAAATTACAGTATAACAGAACGCGAGTGTCTGGCCGTTGTTTGGGCAATTTCAAAATTCCGTCCTTACCTCTATGGTAAACACTCCACTATCGTCACTGATCACCATGCATTATGCTGGTTAACAACGTTAAAAGACCCTTCCGGACGTCTTGGACGTTGGTCCTTGAAATTGCAAGAATCCCAGCAGCACCAGAAGCTACGTTACGATGCATGCCATCTGCCGTACCACTTCTTCTTCCTAACAATATATATATATATATATACGTATATACTGATAGAAAAATAGTGATCCAAATCAAATAAATTTCGAGAAAAAAAAGAAAGGTGGTTATGCAATTGTTTGAAATTAAATGAATTCAGAAAGAAAGGTTTCCGCCCAAGTAAACAACCCACAGCCATTAATATACTTAAGGACTCGATGTTGCCAACATGACAATGCCACACCACGATATCGCAAGTGACTGTGTTTAAAGTTTCGAGCTTCCAAGTCGCGCTACACGCAAAGTGCACGTCGATAAAGAAACTTTTCCGCACGCACTTCGAGTGCCGGATAAGAATTCAACACAATCCACACTTGAAGTGCGGATTAGAACCAACCACTATCCGCACTCGGAGTGCGAATAGAGGCAGCTCTTTGAAATAGTACTGGGTGTCCTCTTTTCGGGAGATGAACTAGCGCCTCATACATTGGGAAGAAGAGTACGCAGGGCCACAATTGCAACTGGCCCAAGAGTTTGATTTCTCTTTCGGCGACAAAGTGTTTTTAATAAAATCAGTAGTTTGTGCGAAAGTGTGGTACGCGGCTCAAAGTTCGGTTCCGCAACAGGACACATGGAATTACGTACCTTATGTACTGGGACCAGAAAACCGATCGTCGCCAGTCCTGCTCTGCACCTGCCCTGTGATAGTGGTGGCAGGAGCATACCGTGTGTAGTAACTTTTGCAAAGTTGCTTGCCTTGAAGTGCGTATTGAACCTGCTGGATGATGCGGGGTATCCAGGCCGCGCCCTAGCTTTGTACCAGTTGGGATATCTACGCGGGTTTCTCGTTCATCAGAGACTAGAAAATTTGTGTCCTGCGGCAGACTCCATTGCATACCACGCCATGGTTGTCGTAATGCAACGCCGGCTACTGGAAACGTTTCCCGACGTCAGTGCCGAAGAGACAACAGCATCGCGTATGTGTGAAGCCTTTGCGCGGCTGACATCTCTCCCCAACACCAAGGTCAGAAATCCCGGGCGTCCTGGGAGAACATGTTAACTCGGGACGTACCAGGGCAAGCGGCCGACATCGGCTGGAAATATGGGTTGAGTATTGTACCCAATAGGGACAGGTTAACACGTTGGGGAGTTACCACGACAGACGGTTGCCCTTAGTGTGCCTCTCAAGAGATAAATGAACATTTGTTGACACATGTGTGTAGTCGCGCGCATGTTTTGGGCACTGGTGTCACCACCGATGTTTGGGACCCGCATCCGTTCTCAAACGCGTCTGCGCAGTCGTTTCGGCAAGCTCGTAGGCATCCTAGCCCGCCAAGTTTTGTGGGAATATAGAAATAGGGCCGCTGTTCAAGGCCAGCGTTTTAGGTCAATGTTTCCAATGCTGCGAACGGTACGAGAACAGATTGCTGACCACCTGGAAAATTAACCTTGGACTTTAAGCGGAAAAGATTCCTTAGGCGTTGGAAGTCTCGTTCTTTTGTTGTGAATGGCAACAAGGTCTGCATGCGTCCCACAACTATGTTTCGCAAAGTAGTATGTAGAATGAGTACGTGGGGGCTAGCGCCACTGAATTTGTAAATATGTAACTAAAAGTTTTTCTACAAATAAAACAGTCACTGCGGACGCTATTGAATGCGATACTCTAGAAAAAAAAATTGCGGTGGCTTAGCTCGGCTATGCCAGGATATACGTAGCGTGAGCTTATGCGCACAAAATGAGAGGCGCTATCAAGCGTCTCCGGTGCAGCGTCAGACTTGGCTACTGCGCAACGGAGGCGGACAGATGGGCACGCGGCGGCGCCATTGACCGCGATGGTCCGGACTAAAGACGCTCAATTTTGTAGCGTGAGCTAACACTGGCCGAGGTTTGAAACCCTTGTGGACGGCTCAGGTTCGTCTGCACCGACCGAATCCCAACTGCCCCGCGAGAGTGCGTCTGCCGGGGCTATGAAGTCACTCCTCTGGAATGTGCAGACCGGCGAGGCGCGCGCAGTGGCGGCGGAGCGCGCGGCGGCGGCGGATCCGGCGCACCAGCTGTGCGCCGTATGACGTCACTGCTCCTCGCGCATGCGCAGACCGGCGAGGCGCGCACGTCGGCGGCGTCTCCGGCGCGCCAGCTGTGCGCCGTGTGACGTCACTGCTCCTCGCGCTTGCACAGCACGGAGCACGGCTCATTATGCGAGCCACGCGAAACTACTCAACCTCGGCCAGTGTTAGCTCACGCTACAAACTTGAGCGTCTTTAGTCCGGACCATCGCGGTCAATGGCTCGAAGCCACAGGACCCATGGATGTGGCTCGCGCTGCAGGTTACGAAAGTTTGTCGTCTGCGTTACGGTACGTCTTGCAGCAGTGTCTCACAAAGCACACGGTTGGAATGTCGGCCGCTTACAAGCGCACACAACACACGCAAAAGACTTCAAACACAAACCACAACCTAAACCTTCTGCAAACAGAGAAGGAGGAGCTGAGAAAGGGGGACAAGCAACGAGCAGCGGACAGAGCCACTGTTGCTGTGGTTACCAAGCAGCAGATGACCCGGATATATTTGAAACCGAAATTGAATAGCAATCATGCGTTGCAGTATCATTTAAATAATATAAGAGCGTCAATAACTGATTAATTTGTTTTCTTCATTTCCAATTTGTTATTTGAACATTAAATAAAGTTACATATGTGTTCCACTCTATATAGCACTTGTGATGACGTTTCGTTGCCTCTGGTTCCCACACAGTGTGGTGTGGTCGTTTCAGAACCTCCAGAACATAAATTTTAAACCTGGTTTGTAAACTCCAGGCGCAATATATGTCCACAAAACATAAGAAACAAGACCTTTGGGCTTTATTGAGTCCAAGAAAATTAAAATTAAAATGAGATCGATATATTTACTTTTTTGTGACATATTAATGTGCGAGCGAAACGAAAATTACTAGCGTGAGGCTGTTCCAACAGCACTTGCACTGCTGAACGCGCATACACAGTAGATATTATAAAACATGGGGCTCTAGCACATAGACTTGGCCTCCATTGCAATTAAAATAAAACTTAGTGTTTTATACAGCATCCGTGCAATTTTGAGTAGAAGATGCACGGTATCTATTCTTAAATATCAGCTGCGAAGACGGGGTTCGGTGGATTGAAAAACAAAAGCCACCTTCGCAGCTGTTTTTATATAATAGTCTATGGACCTTGTTGTCCTATGGCGTTGTCTTTATAAAGTATGCGCAAGATGAAAGGAAACTTACCAGCACAATCGCACGGCAGTTTTCTGTTGGTCGTAGTGATCGGTGTTTCAATCGCGAAGTTGGACAAGCGCCTTCTTTTTAAGCTGTGCTGTGTCTTTACCTTGGAATCTTCGAAACGCATCGAGCAGACGACGGAGGAATTGTAAGGGGGACAAAGCTGCTCGTTGATGTGAACTCGGCAAGTCTTAATTGCGCTACAACAAACAAATGACTAACGGTCACCGCTATGGCACGTCGGCAATTGATGTTGGTACGCCTCCACGCGCAACCGGTCTCTTAGCAGTAGATGATAATTTTAGCCGGTTCAGTACAACCGCTAACCTAGAGTCTTTGAAGGACGCTGAACCCATACATTTCAGTGTCTATAATAAGCGGCGCACTATCTTTCTTGATGAGTCAGCAGCCCCTGGTGTGCGTGAGCCCACGCAACGAAATTGACGTCATCACATATCCCCCATTCACGCTTAATAAGCTCGAATGCAGGATATGATGACGTCAATTTTGTTGCGTGTACTCGCGCACACCGGCGGCTGCTCCCTCATGGAAAGATAGTGCGCCGCTTAATATAGACACTGAAATGTCTGGTTCAGCATCCCTTGAACGTGCACCACACAGTAGTGATTACACAAACGCGTGTTGAAACGAAACTTATCCAGATCGAAACGGACGGGTGTCAGGATTGAATTCAGGAGGTTCTGCAGCGCAAGCTTTCGCTCCACGCTCTGAGCTTAGACGCGTTAGCCCACTCGGCCACCGATCCCCCCGACGCCAAGATATTGCTTATGCTTGTGAGAGTTGCCAGCTGAATGAAGAAAGAAATATACAAGATAGAGAGAGAAACAAGGAACATACACATGCGCTCTGCTTGACTAACAACCCTTTACTGAATAACTTATTTTTCTTCGTCGACTTTAATTTACTGAACAACTTATTTTCCTTCGTTAACTTTCATTATTGGCTAGATTGAATACTTCTCCCTTGTCTTCATCACTTCAGCTTGAAAACATTCTATCCCCGGAGGTAACGTCATCTGTGGGCTCCTTCAGGCGGTTCTACACAGGGGCGTACCCTGCAAATACTTCTTTTGTATGAAGCTCAATGGAGGCAGTGCCTACAGATTCGTCCTACTCCTGAATGGCCAGGCGCTCTAGAATTTTCCTTGCGATCTGTTTCCCGTGTCTAGCCATAATGTGATGTTTGAGAAAAAGGGAGCACATTGGCATTCGCGAGAATGCGCTGGAAGATGGCCCGCTGCTGAAATTGTGCGCACGGAAGCGGACTGTTCTCCGGTTCGGTCATTGATACAGCGCCTAGTTTGTCCGATGTAGCATTTTCCACATGACAGAGGAATGTAGTAAACAACAGCGCTTTCACATGGGGCGTATTGTGTCCCGTGTGCGATGCCGCACGTCTTATTTTCGTTGTTGCCGGTCTCACCGTTAACCTTGCGGCACATGGCACATGCCTTGTTGGGAGCTGAGAAGACGACTTGTACTCCATGTCGGCGAGCGATCTTTTTCAGGTGATGCATAACGCCGCGGATGTATGGCAACACCACTAGAGGCCTAGGAGGCTTCTTTTTTGGTGGCTGTGCAGTCTCCATTGGTTTGCGCCGTACTTCTTTGCAGATGTTTTCACAAACAGGTACCAGGAGTGTGCTTCTGTATCCAGAGTCTTGAAGCATAGATATTTGTTTTTGAAAACTGCGCTCGAGCCTATGGGAGCAAGATTTCTGTAGTACCGAGACAAGAGCAGTATTAGCCAATCCTCCTTTAACAGTTTTTGAATGTTCGGAATCACTCGGAAGAAATCCTTTAAAGGATCTGGCTTGATACATCCAGCAAAAGTGCGTGCTTGTGAAATTTAAGGAGAGATCGAGAAACCGAATACAGCGGTTTACAGGAAGTTCATGGGTGAAAGAGAGTCCAAGACAGCTTTGGTCAAAGCTGCGCATGACTAATTCTAAACACCCATCGATTCGCTCGTCTACTTCAGAGTTGCACAGTACAAGAAAGTCATGTATGTATCAGAAAATGGTCTCGATTCGATGATCTTTCAGATTATCTTGGATGGTCTTCCGCATGCTGCAAGGTATATATCGCACAGGTATGGGGTAACTCGGGAACCTATGCAAACACCAGATTTTTTTATATATTGCTGGTCCTGGTGAGACACAGCAGTCGCCGTAAGGTAGGAGCTAGGAGCTCAAAGAAGCTGTCGAAGTTTATCCCAGCTGCATTTTGATAGCGTTGGACGCCTTGCTTTCGATTGTTGAGAAGAGTGGCATTAATAACTCTCAAGCATGAATAAGCAACCAGCTCAGCTCCAGGCAATCAAAACATATTCTTTATCTCCGCTCGCCCTCCCAACATGTGCGGGGGCGGAGCTTCGTCGGTAAGGTAACCAACTACTTCTCCCGCATTCGCACCTTTCTTCACATGTGCAGAAAGCCAAAATGATTCCATTTCCGAAACAACGAGGCTTCGAGTTTTACTTTTCGCTTAACGTCTTACCAACAGAGAGAGAGAGACAGTGTGCGTGTGTGTGTGTGTATCTGTGCGTGTGTATGTGTGGATGTCGGTGCGCGCGCACGTGCCCGCTTGTGTGTGTGTGTGTGTGTGTGTGTGAGTGTGTGTGTGTGTGTGTCTGTGTGTGTGTGTGTTGCACCCGTTGTCAGCAATAAGGTCGCAAACTTGTCACTGAGGTAAAGAACTGGGACATTCAGATAGGTGAGCAGTCTTTGTCGAAGCAGTGTTCGAACTGGACTGGCAGAACGTGATTATATGTTAGATGTGTGACTCCCAAGGACTAATGTTTCTCGGGCGACACTAACGGTACGAAAACCGCCAATATGATGAAACCTTTATGATTGATCAAAGTAAAGCTAGATGGCGCTTTTATTTTTGCAGGTGGTCTTTAAACCCGACTTTTTGGTAACAGTAATATTATTTGGTGTATCGAATAATCTGAAAACTTGTAACACTAGGAATCTGAAAATCGAATCAAATTATTCGAACAATCATTATTCTATTCGACTTCGAAACTCGAATATTAGCCCACCGCTATTTTAGGTCCTTTGTAAGAACTTTGCCCGTTGAAAACCCTTCTTCACCCTTAGATCCCGTTTACGGTTTTATTGAATCCAGAGGCTGTGAAATAACACTTGGACACGACATCAGCCCTTTTGATATAACTTCAAACATTTAGAACATACGTACTAACAATTATTTTGATTTATTTTATTTATTTTTATTCATTTTAACATACTGCCAACCGTGAGGTCGAAGCAGGTTGCTGGCCATTTTAAAAGTACAAGATAACTTACTGCAGAATACCGAGCATTCGCCCATTCTACCATAGGCGCCCACCCATCAATTTTGTAACATTCGGAAAATACACACAGGACATATCTTTGAATATTGTTAGCCCAAGAAGTGATGATTATATGAAAAGAAGTTAGATGATTATATCAGAGGTTTCAGAAGGAGCTTGATTGGGATTTTATGGTAAGTATTAAACATGCTATCAATAGAATCACTCAGTTTTTGTGATTTACAGCCTTTATCGATAGATTTAGCAAAAATAATAGGTTCAAAAGTATTCTTTCTACAGCGATCAGGTGACGAGAGTCTTAAGTATATGTGCCGTTGTCAAGCCAGATACGGTCGCAAAAACTGAAAACTATATGCAAAACTCGACACCCTATTTGAGTTTTATCGATGTTCTTAATTTTCCGTGACGTACACCCTGTCCCCAAAAACAATTTAAAATGCTTTTGGTAACGAAAAATAAAAAAAATAAATAAAAAAGCGCATCGCCGAACGCTTATTCTCCGCCCAAATGTAGCTCTACCGGTCCGAACCATGTGACACAGTTTCAGAAATAACCGTTATTTTATTCAAAAGTTATAAACTAAATGGCGGCCGATGGACTTCTCGAATATATGGAACTTAATGGCGAAAGTTACCGAAAGCGGGCGAAAACAGGCCCCATTTTCTCATTGAAATTTTCGTAAAATCATGAATAATTTTGACTACGATAACGGTTAGTTGCGAAACTTTGGCATCTGGTTTAGACATCTAGCGCTACAGTTGGGAGAGAAATGAACTTCGGCGTCCCGTAGTTTATATTTGCGTAGAAAACAAACACAAAATACATATTTTTAGGGGCGGAAAGGCTGTTGTTGTTCAATCGCCCAGTTAAAAATGCATACACAGCACTTTTCAGGTTAAGCCTATCCAAATGTATGTACGTTACACTTATGAATAAAACACACCCAAAAAATGTATCATCACATCAGGTGTATATGCCTCTAAATGTTGCAACTCAGTAGCTTTGAAAAAACAGTCGAGTGCGCGGATGCACTAGGAGCTCGAAACAAGTCTGGTTTGTGGCTGCCCCATGACAACGTTTATTGTTTTCGAGCCCCCAAGCTGTGGCCAATACCAACAGTCCTGCTTTTCCTCCTAACGTCATCATTAGGAAATCCACGCAGCACCAAACTGCTCGAGTCAGCATCACCGCAGGCGGATCGTGCAGTTTCACAACGTGCGCGAAGTTAACAAGCAATCACGTCAAAAACGAACGTATCTCTCGCTTCGCGGTGTCTCTTGTTCAGTGTCAGAGTGTTTGCCGTTTCGCGCGAGTCGGGCATCCACGAACGTCAACGTCAAGCGCACGCGTCGTCTTCTAGGGGGTTTCGGTATAGCCCCACACACATGTTCTGACAGAACGAAAGGGGTTATTCGATTTATAACAAGAAGGAACATTGGATTCGTATTAACAAGCAACATTGGTTGGTTCGAGCAAATGATGACGCTGCGACCATAAAGGCGCTACTCTCACTTTTTTTTCGTCATTGTCGACGAAAGACCTAAAACGCTGACTACAACTCGGTGTATTTGGTGAAGTACGACAGGTGGTCTCCGCAGTCTAATCGGTTCGGAATCGTTGTGGAGAAAGCTATTTTTAACAGTAAAACGACACACGTACTGGCATAGGTCAGTGCGGGTTTGCTTAACTTCCACTTCAATTTTCATTCCTGAAAAGGCAATTTAAAATGAGTTGTTCGAAACTGTAGAGGTTGTTTTTTTTTTTTTTTTTTTTACGGGCACGATGAAGTTAATCATACGTTTCTTTACTGTTTTCAGTTCTTATCCCATCACGTTTAAATATTAAGTAACTGTACTTTTAGTCGAGCATATAAGACGTGGAGATACCTCTCTACATCTTTTTAGAGCGCTGCTCTTAGGCGCCCGTTTCCGGCTTGAGCGGCGTCGCCGTCGCCGTCGGCGTAACCGCGCGGTGCATGTTGGGACATGCACCGCGCGAGCCCCCCCCCCCCTCGAGGTCACGTGACCGCGCCCTTTTAGGTCACGTGACCCCCCAGGTCACGTGACCCCCCCCTCCCCCCCCCCCCCCCCCCGAGGTCCCGTGACCCCCCCCCCCCCCCCGGAGGAGATTGAAGGATGAGGGGAGGAGGAGAAGGAGAAGGATGAGGAGGGGTATACCCTCCCCTGAGTACCCTTCCCTCCTCCTCCTCAAGAGCTGCGCTCCAATTCGGCATTACAGGGAGTTGTAAACGGCTTTCATTTTTTTTCATCGAACGTGTAACTTAATTTTTGTATTTTTCTATCGTAAATAACCTTTAAGAAAATAAATAGGGGAACTTGATACAAACATACACATATGGACAGTAGTTAAAAGAAAACGAAGAGCCGCGAAGTCTTTTTGATGCACCATATTTTCTATGCAGCTTGTTTGAACCAGGCTACTCTGATTTCTTAAACACAGGAGACCTGATATCTACATTGTTGTTTGTTGATAATTGCTAATGTATCACGCTAGAAACTAATAAATTAAAACGACCTTTTAATATTTGCGCTTTATGGCCGTATAGTTAAAATTTTACGGAAAGAGTAGTACGCACAGAAAAGGGCTTAGCTTTCGGCTTACCTTTACCGCATCGTTTTTCTCCCAAATTCGAACATAAACTGTGCGATGTTCAAACTAAGAGTGAAAAAAGTATCATCGTGGCACATATCTCTCAGATAATTCCGGCAAATAAATTGTTCGACAATATAAGGGCCATCCATCGGATCCTGCTCCCCACAAATAAAATGCTGCGGGCTTGGCTTTGCGTTCTGTTTTGGTTGTTTTAGTTCCTATTCCGGCGAAGTCCAAACCGTTAGCTATTTTCGGCCTTTAATAAAAATGCCGACAAATCACGCACTACACCATGCTCTAAAAGCAGTAAAAGGAAAAGAGAAGGCTATCCAAAATGGTTGTTTTAAGGTTCAGAGGGAATCGATTCTGGGAGCATTAAATTGTTTTGTGTTGAACGCTTTAGGCGATATCTATCTAACCTCCTATTACTTTCTGGGAACGAAAACGAGACCATAAAAATAGAAAGTGGAAGAGAAGCAATTTGAAGAATTGGCGATCATAGATGGCTTCTTTACACTTTCTTTTTTATGTTTCTCAAATTGTCCGTTTCTGCGTTTCTAGTAGTGTTTTTCGGGGCATTTTTGCTAATAAATCTTGCGGGCAATATCCCGCGGAACCTACGAGAAGAGCTACTCCAAACTAAAAAAAAAAGAGCAAAAAAAAACATTTTGTAGGATTTATTTTAAAGGTTGCACTATACAAGGAGTGTCCAAAGGAAAATAAATAAAAAGTTTGATTGCAGAATATTTTGAAACGCAGAAGAATATACCAACGCTTCGCATTCCGTTGGATGATATAGCTTCTTGCAGCAAATCTATATTTGAAAAGTCAAACCTACGGAAGGCACATGGAACGTTTAACCTAGGATTCTAGATTTGCTCACAAAATATAAAAACGACTATCTTAAACCTAAGAATATTAAAAATTATTTGCCGAAAGTACGTCATTTTTTATGGAAATACATTGCCCTAACAGACTGTGTTTCTAGAAATATTGTGTATAAAATTTTATCTTTTCGTCCTCCAGCTAAATCAAGCAGTTTATACGAACATCAATTTAGCGCAAGTAAAAAAATGGTGCTTTTTTATGTATGAGAATGTCGTATTTAAGGAAGAACTTAAACAAAAACACGTAACCCTGTCCCTTACGACTGGTGCAACATCAATACTCATACTCGGCGTTTCATTAGTTTATTAGTCAAAATAATGTACATATAAAGGAATTGTCATGGCGAAGTCTAAACAAACTAATTTATCTCAGCTAAAACGGTAAAGTCTAATTATGTTTAAATTACGGATATGAAACAAAGTTTAAGCTTTGGGTTTCGATACTTTTACTACTTTTCACTCAAGTGAAGTGATGTGGAAGAAAAGTAGAGGGTTTTGTTGAGGTTTGCTGAGACCTAAACTAAATTACATAAATATTTAATATTACCACTTTCATCTGCGAGTATTTGCGCCCGTAACCGAATAAAAAAATAAAAAAAAGCGCCCGTGGTCGCATGGTTATTGTGCTTGGGTCCTACGCAAAAGGTCGAGGTTCGATGCCAAGCCGCGGACGCACGATTTTGTTGTTTCTGGAAGTGTCGCGTTCTGGTAAATTCTGAAACCCTGTTTCCTGTTCGAGGTCCGAATGTTTTAACAGCTGAACCTTCTAAGCCGATTGTTTGCGAAGCTCACGGGTCTGGGTGAGACTGACTCGTCCACAATGCCCCAGCGCTCGATCGTGCTGTCTCTCCGACATCGACGTCTGGGACACTTATCTTCTGTTATGTTTTGGGCACAAGTTCGCCCCATTAAACGTTTAGTTTCTCCAGTTATTCGTCGCCTCATCATTTGTCTTTTGTGGCATATATATATATATATATATATATATATATATATATATATATATATATATATATATATATATATATATATATCGTGTTTGCTTCATAATAGCCGCACTTCTTATGAAGAAAGCTTGAGTCTGCTTTCCCGCGGAGCACGGGGATAGCGAATTACCGCAATCGACAGAAAAATGGCTGTAATTTACGAGACAGAGACAACGTTTACGATATTGAACGAAGGGCATTGAAGACAAACATACAGCACAGACTTTCGACTTGGTTTTGGTGGTTTTGTTGAAAGTCGAACGCCTGTGTTGTCTGTTTGTCTTCAACGTCCCTTTTTCGTTATCGTAAATTCGAAACCAGCAGGCTCAACCATCTACAGATGTAAAGTCTTCACGCGCAATTGCTATTAACTCAGGTCTTGTTTTTACGGAGAATTGCGTTCTCGACCTCATTAATCGCTGCGTTTTTTTTTTTTTTTTATACAGGACGCCCTGATTGGCTGTATGAGTACTCCGTAGAAAAGTAGTCGTATGCGTCTTATTGATAAGAAGGGCGGCTATTACTCAAGCAAATACGGTAAATATCAGACAATAAGAAAAAACTTTACTCCTCGTGGCTTCGACAATTGATTTGTTGCTAATTTTAAATATGATACTTTTATTTTGAGACTTCAAGTACGACAACAATACCTAACATTATTTTCATACGATATATCCTTAAATAACATTTAAGACATTTGCTTATCTGGTCAGGTAAATCCTTCGGAGGAAGTTTTATTGAATAAGGGTGAAACATTTGATAACACTTTAATATGCATGTCTTCTGCTTTAACCCAGTAAGGCTAGCGCATTCTTAGTTTATAAGATAACTAACTTATTGAATTGGGTCCTACAGTTTATATAATCAAATGGTTTCTTATTTATGAGCTTCCCTGTTCATTTATTGTTTAATTTTTCTTTCACGTAAGTCTACACAAAAATAAAGGGTTGATACTGTTCTTTAAATATTAGCTAAAAGTGTATTGTATTCTTTTACTTTTGGGCTGTTTCGTTTGTTAAGGTATTACTATCACAGTTTAAATGTGTATAGCTGGCTTGAGGTTTGCTACGTTCCCGAATTCGCACTAGATCTTGTGTGGCCTTTATTATGCCTTTAATACTAATAAACGTGAGGTCCGGTAAAATTGATTGCACTACCTCTTCAGACTGTCTATTTTTTTGCAATCCCAATGCATTGGGATTAGACTCCTGTAAACTGATAATGCTTGCCAAATCGCAGGTTGCCAGCTATCACAACGAATGTGCTTTGCTTTCTCATCTAAGACAAAAACGCGAACGACTTAAACAACGAAATTTCGTGCGTTCATGCATTCTTGGTGCTGTTTTGGGCATTTGGCTTGGTAGCTATGTGTACAGCTTAAGGAATTAGAGCATTTGTATTCTTGCCACGTTCTCTGACGCGTTTTAGGCAGACTCGCAAACGAAGGTGCCGGGGCTGCCCTTTCTCGAGACCACAAGCAAAACCTGGGACAATGAAAATTGATTGAAGCTCATTTAGAGGAAAGGCAATGTCTCGAATTCTACCTCCTGCTATTCAAGAGTATGTGGTAGCATTTTTTGCGACATACATTAAGTACATGCCTGCTCAGTTAGGCCTTCCTTAATGTTCGTTTGAGTGAATTCTCAGCATTCTGCTGAGGCTTCCCTCAAAGTCCAAGTTGATTCTGTCCTCCATGGTGTCAGAGCTGGACCAGCCCATTTACATTTCCATGGCCTCGTTCGGTACTGCTTGACTGACTTACCTGTTAAACTTTCTCTCGCGCTTCTCGGGGTAGCGACGGGCGCCAGACAATAGGCACAGTACGTAATTACACAACTTGAGCCTCGGCACAGCAGACACATCCGTGCATGGCATTAAATAAATAAGTTTTCACAACTCAGCTTCCAAACTGCTCAGGGGACTTCGTAGCTGCTGTAATCCCAGATGGCCCTGGTTATTGCAATTACTGTCTACCTTCTATTCTTCCTCTGGTCGTAGGCCTAAGATATAAATATTTTCAGAGTTAGAGTTTTTCAAATTCTGCAAATTTAATACCTCGTTCACCTGGCCTCTTATTTCTGTTGGGCCATACTTCCCATCCATTACATTTATTAACTTTTGAAAACTGCAGATGTCGCTGCTCACCTACTATAAAATATGCACTTTGAAAGTATTGGAATAACGTACGCTATGGTAGTAGCAGTGCGCAGCGGACCAGCATCGTCTTCATTGTATGGACTGGTTGCGTCCCTGGCTGTGACGGGCGGATTTGCGCCCAAACATGAGAAATCCAGAAACTGGGCAGGCATCGCCAGTATAAGGAGGATATTTACTGGGAAGGTTAAATTCATTAAAATGAAGTTTCGAGACAACAGCTATTTCAGCAGAAAATTAATGAATAAAAAAAGTTCAGACGTCTAAATAACCCTTCTAGAATCTAGCATATGTGTTGTTTTACCCGCGCTCTTGGGTTTTTTTTCGTGCTTAAAATATTACTAAATGCATTGTGCTCAACTGCTTCTTCAGTAGTGTTCCCTGCAATTACGGTAGACAGGCCAAAATAAAATTACGATGTTAAGGAACCAATTTTTGGGAAAGACTATATATGCGCTAAGAAACAACGCGTGCCGTTTCTCATGCTTAATTCTACTGCGCAAGCTACGAGTTTCAGCAAAGGTGATTTTTTTTTCGAGTCCTTAATTTGCTATCAGCTTGCACTATAATGAAATATAAATTCGAATATTTAAATGTTCACCTTTTCTAGTATATTTGCTTTGATATCTACTAGTAGATATAAAAGCAAACGAGATATATCTACCAAGCATCGTCACTCGGGATATCTCTGCAATATTGGAAGAGGAGAATAATATCTATACAAATTATATCACTGTTTACAAAAGTAGTGGCCCAGCGCGTGTCGAAAATGAGTGCAGTTTGCTTACTTTTTATTTTAACATAAAAGAAATACACGCGTCAAAGTTTTTCACCCTTAAAACTGCAGCTGCCACAATGATGTGCTGCAAAAATGGGAAGAAACAATCCCCCAAGATAACTGAATTCCTTGCAGAAATCACATTTGTTAATAATTTCGAGACCAACACGATTTGTTTACTAACCATTTGATACATATTATGAACACTATAATGCATTTACGTATAAATGTTTATTAAACTTTGTCCGCAGGATTTGTCAGACCCTCAGATAGATAAGGTTTAAAGGAATCATGAAACTATTTTGTAATATTCTGTTGTCCAAAGTGACATTAATTAATCTTGAATGATTAAATGAACCTAGAGCAAAAATCAATTGACCCCATAAGTGACTACGTCACAACATGGCGTCCGGGTCCAAACAAACCGTTGCTAGGGACGCTGCTATGGACTAAAGCATGGAGACTCCACATGAGGCTAGATTTTTGCTTACAAGTCAGTAAATACTTTTTGTAAGCAACCTAACTTCTCGATATCTAATTATGAAGATGTTCTTGTCGTCTCAGTGTCGTATTGCAAGCATGAAAGGGATCTCTGAAGTATTACACTCCGCTTTGCTTTGGTAGCAGACGACACGATAGATTTGCTGGCCTCTGTTGCAGTGGGCGTCTTCATTGAATTGCGTCGGTAAACGAGCGACAAAAACAAGTGCATCGCCATAGTCGTAAAGGCCTCCGAAATGTGCTTTTTGTTTTTTTCGTGAAGAACCCAGCTTAGTTCAGAGGGGTCAAAATGCCGTAACACCAAACCACGACATGCAGATCAGTTACGACGACGACCTGAAGTGCATTACCGGGGTAGTTCAGGCCAGCATGAGAAACAAATCGTACGCCGTCAAGGTAAGTCGTTTGTTATTATTATTCTTGAGGTTGTCCGGATATTAAAGAATTACATGTCTATCGCGATTTCGCAGTATTTCGCTTTTTTTCCCTTGGTATACATCAAATTCCGTGGATGTGCTGTTTTGGTGAAGATCTCCATCGAACCCGCAATGCGAGTACAATCTGTAATAAACTCACCTTATGTTTTTTATCCAGTTCTTTCGCGCTTTGGGGTCTTGTGGAAATCTGGATAAACTGCAAGAATCTTTTTCCACACGGTGGTTACAACCAGGTGTATCGGGCTTATCATGTACAACGCCTCGCATGACAAGGCACTAGTCATGCGCAGTGTGCCCGGCGCTATTTGATAAATACCGCCGACGTCCATTAAACTATGTTCTTGTTGCTCTCCACACGATCCTGCCGACTGCCTCTTTATCGTCAATGATACATGGTGTCAGAATTGGCCGGTGCGGGCCCAAGCGTAGTCGGACGACGCAGTGACGACGATGAATCCGCTCAAAACCCCGGAGCCCTTACAACTGTCGGGAAACCTTTTCGAAAACTGGAAGCGCTTCAAACAGAAGGTCGAGCTGTTCCTGAAGGCTGCGGCATCTAAAGAACGTCCATGAAGTGAAGCTGCAAAAGCTGCAGTCCTACTGAGCGTTGCCGGCGACGAAGCACTCGACGTCTTCAACAACTTCAAGTTTGAGGACGGGGAAGACCAGGACGACTACGCAACCCTCGTCAGAAAGTTTGAAGCATACTTCGCCGAGGTGAGCAATGAAGTGCATGAACTTCGCTCAAGAGCGCAAGCCGAGGGAGAACCCGTCGAAAAGTTTATTCGAGACCTGAAAAAGCTAGCCGCCCAGTGCAATTTTGGAGAACTCCATGACTCAATGATCAGAGACCAGATCGTGTTCGGCACGAATGATTCGAAGCTTCGCGAGAAAATGCTTCGCGAGAAAAGTCTAAACGTTGCTAAAGGCAGAAGAAATGTGCAAAGTAGCGGAAACTCTGGCGAAACTGAAACCAAGTCTGGAACAAGGCGGCCAACTGTATTGATGCTATCTCACAACAAGCGGCACCGCAACGCAGCAAGGCGGACCAAAAAGACAAAAAGCAATTACGCTGCGGAAAATGCAATCGGCGACACGAAGTCAGACGGTGTCCCGCCTACGGGAAAAAATGCAACTCATGCCGGAAGCTTAATCACTTCGCGATTTGCTGTCCTAGCTCGACCGCAGTTGGTGAAGTAAGCAGACATGACGTCAACGATGACGTCGACGATGACTTTGACGTTCTGGAGATAGGCGGCGAAAACGGAAAACACGATTGGTTCATCAAAGCTCAAGTTTCTGCTCGAGAAGTCTTATTTAAAGTTGACACCGGATCTCAAGTCAGCCTGCTACCGTTTTCAGTGTACAAAAAGCTGCGAGCGCCAAAAGCGTTGAAGCCCAGTAGCTCTGTCCTGCGAGCGTACACAGGAGGAGTGATAAGAAACTTTGGAACGACGTGCCAGAGGGTGACCGTCGGAAAGGCTGCTAATAGTGGACAAGTTCTTTGTCGTGAAAGATGGTCGCCAGGCCATACTGGGACTGGATGCAAGCGAAGCCTTAGGAATTGTGCAGCGCACAGTGGACGCCATCGGAACTTCGGAGGAGTACAAGGCTACTAAAGATTTCAGGCACCTTTTCGATGGATTAGGCTGCCTGAAGCAGCCCTACAGCATGGTCCTGCAGCCTGGTGCCGCCCCCGTCGTCCAGCCAGCCCGGAGGGTGCCCCTGTCCCTCCGTCAGCCTCTTCGCGACGAGCTCCAAAGAATGGAGCAAGCGGGAATCATCAAAAGAGAAGACTCCCCCACCGATTGGGTAAGCCTTTTGGTTTTGGTCAAGAAAAAAGATGGCAGACTTCGGGTCTGCATGGACCCAAGAAGAATTAACGAGCATGTGAAGAGGCAGCACTACCATCTTCCCAAGCGGGAAGACATAGAAGGAGAACTGGCCGGCGCAGTCTACTTCAGCTGTCTAGACGCAAACTCTGGCTTCCACCAGATACCACTGGACGAGAAAACGTCAAAAATATGTACTTTCGCAACTCCTTTTGGCAGATACCGTTACCTCCGGCTGCCTTTTGGTATCTCGTCGGCGCCAGAAGTTTTCCAAAGGACACTGAGTCAAGTGTTCGATGGTCTACCTTGTGTGCACGTGTATATTGACGACATTCTGGTGTGGGGCGCGACGCGGCAAGAGCATGATGACCGCCTAGTGTCAGCGTTGAAAGCTGCTGAAAAAGCTGGTTTAACGTTTAACGCACAGAAATGTAGGTTCGGCTTAACGGAAATACAGTTCCTGCGTGACATAATCGGAGCTAAAGGTATCTCGCCCAATCCAAAGCTGGTGCAAGGCCTGCTGGAAATGCCGGTGCCAAAGAACAAAACAGACATTCAGCGTATGCTGGGAGTGATTAACCACTTTGGAAAATATGTGCCGCACCTGTCTGAAAGAACGGAGCTGTTGCGAGCGCTTATCAAGACTCGTTCGGTGTTTGAGTGCACCAAGAACTATGCGAGCGAGTGGAACAGCATCACGCAGATTCTTAGTACAGCGCCCGTGTTAGCAATCTTCGATCCTCGAAAGGAGACGAAGAGAACGTGTGACGCATCGAAAGATGGCGTCGGTGCGGCGCTTTTGCAGTGTCACGGCGGTCACTGGCGACCGGTGGCTTACGCATCCCGAGCGCTAAGGCAAGTGGAACAACGTTACGTACAAATTGAAAAAGAGGCGCTTAGCATTTTGTTTGGTTGCGACAAATTTCACCAGTTTGTTTACGGGCAGAAGGTCGTCATTGAGACAGACCACAAGCCGCTCCTGTCTGTTGCAATTAAAGGAATTTGTGACATGCCGCCTCGTTTACAAAGATTTTTTTTTTTAAGACTTCTCAAATACGACTATGTCCTGCAGTATATTCCAGGGAAGCACCTAGTCTTGGCAGACATGCTGTCACGGGCGTCTTCCGTCGGTCAGGTCGACAAGGCTGGTGCCACAGACGACGTGGAAGTACACGCGATTCAGCTCCTGGGTTCCATGGTGACGGAAGCAACGCAAGAAAAACTGGCTGAAGAAACTGCTCACGGGACGACTTCGTGCAGTCGAGCATCGGCAGCCTGTCAGCTGGCCAGCCACTCCAAGGTGAACTCAAACCTTTTGCATCGGAACTATCTGTGGTGAACGGAATACTCTTTAAGGGAACAAAAGTGTTCGTACCGAGAAGCATGCGACAAGAAATCCTACAAAGAATTCACGCCGGTCATCTCGGTTTACAGAAATGCAAAGAAAGGGCACGACGCCTTGTTTTTTGGCCGGGTCTCGACGGCGACATCACCCTGCTGATACAGAACTGCTCTACATGTAGAAAGTTCTCTTACAAGCAACCAGTACAATTACTACTAATGCGCCCACTTCCGAGCTATGCATGGTGCAGGGTTGGGGTTGACATCTATGTTTTTGGAGGAAACTCATACCTCGTTGCGTTTGACGCACTTTCTAATTTCCCAGAGGTCGAGAAGCTGACGGACACAAGCGCAAGAACCACAATTGCGGCACTCAGCTCCATGTTCGCAATGTACGGCATACCGCTCGAAGTCTGCACCGACAATGGACCGCAGTTTTCCAGCCACGAGTTCACCGCCTTCTCGAAGAGGTATGACTTCAAACACGTCACGTCCAGCCCCCACTACCCTCAGTCTAACGGACTCGCAGAAAAGGGTGTGCAGATTGTCAAGCGCTTTCTGAAGAAAACTGAAGAATCCAGGGACGACTTCTGGTTAGGCCTGCTGGCCTACCGCTCCTCGCCACTAGAAGACGACCGATCTCCGGGGGAACGTCTTCAAGGCAGGCGTCTTCGGACTAACATTCCGGACTTTGGCGAAGTAACAGCCACTACAGTAAAGAAACACGCTCAAATTCAAAAAGGGCAACCACTGCCACCCTTAGCTCAATGGGACGTCGTGAGGATTAGAGACACTGCATGGTCGCGGAAAGCCAAGGTAGTTGACACGGCCGCTCCCAGGTCTTACCGTGTGTTGACAGAAGATCACCGAATGCTGAGACGTAACCGGCAGCACCTGCTACATACCAGAGAGCACTATGCGGAAGCGAGTGACGACAACGACTGGAGCACGCCCGGTCCAGACGAGAATGGCACCGAGCTTCCAGTCCAGACAGAGTCGACCCCGAGCAACGAGGCGACGTCGCAGATCCAGGAAACTCCAAACGGCGGTGCAGCACCTACGGCCAACAGAAACCTGGCCACTGGTACGACGACAAAGCCCTTAGCACCGTCACGCCAACAGCAACCTTCAGGCGATGGCGGGTCAGGGTCACAAGCCAGGAAGTCGACTCGCACGGTGAAGCCTCCAGAGCGTCTTCATTATGACTCTTGACTTCAATCAAGTGGCATGAACTTGTACTTTATACTTTGCCTTTTGTTACCCGTGAAGAGATGTATCGGGCTTATCATGTACAACGCCTCGCATGACAAGGCACTAGTCATGTGCAGTGCGCCCGGCGCTATTTGATAAATACCGCCGACGTCCATTAAAATATGTTCTTGTTGCTCTGCACACGATCCTGTCGACTGCCTCTTTATCGTCAATGATACACCAGGTACGAAGCACCCTCCCATAGCGCGGGTACGCAAACAAAATTTGGTATCTCAACCGATCGCCAGAAGTGCTTTTCTCACGGGTTCAATGCACTTTTAGCAGACGATCCTCTCGATCGGCGCCCGGACTTTCGATTAACCACATTTTGCATCGCACCCACTATGAATTTTTATGAGTGTCTGAAACTCATTATATTTAAACAAATGCAATATCAGAATATCGTCTTTATTCACACGATTCAGACGCCGGCGCCGGCTTGGCCGGCGGGCGTGTGGTAGACGGTATACTTCTTGCATTCGTCGTCTGCTGCAGGCATCTTGAGGACCGGAAGTTGCAGTCGTAAATATTTCAGAAACAAGCGATTACCGGCACACTTCTGTCGAAACATATATGACATTCAAGCTTTCTATATTTGTGATTTTTATAAGTTTAAATCCTACTCCTGATTTTTGAATGGTCGGGCTTTTGTATCGAAACCTAGCCACAAGTATTTGTCCATAACGACCTTAGCAACGGTTTGTTTGGACCCATGACGTCACACTTACGGAGTCAATTGCTTCTTTATATTCCATTCACTTTAAAAAAAAAAAATAAAATGAAAGCCAAAGAACACTAACCTCCTCAGCCTACCGGAACTGGAGACTCTTCCAGTTGTACAAGGGTTAGCAGGGCTAGGCGTTTGTGTCCCTTGCAATGATGAGCGACATCGACAGCCTCCAGCGTTCTGACGTGATTCACTGTAACATTTGTTGTTGAATTAATTCGACTTCATCGACGGAAATAGGCGTAATTTCAAACTGGCAACCTTCACGGTGTTGGTTTAAGCGACGACTTCAAGCTTTCAACGTGGTTTTTAACATACTAAGAACTACATCCTGAAAGTGACATTCCGCTCGTATCGAATACGTGAGCTGGATTTGGTTGACATGCTTGGTCACTGCGAATGCATAACATTGAAAAGATAGAGAGCTTTAGAAAGAAAGAAGCTTTGAAACACAGAGCTTTTATTTCAAAATCTTCATACCGAAAAGGAAGTTCTTGGAATTTTCTGTCCTTGTTTTATTAGGTTTCTTTTAACATACGAAATATTTCAGTTAGCACAATTTGAGAACAGACTCCTTTTATGGTTCCTTCAATAACCGGTACTCTAATGAGTGTACTAAATACTGACGCAGATAATCACCGTGAAAATCCCCCTCCTCGAAATGTTAGATCGTTAATGAACATTGCTTTGCAACAAATTGCAGCAAATTACATCCGGCGTGAAAAATTGTCTGCTCCGTCCGCACCTGGTGCGTTTACATACCCGCCAGATGAGCCAACTTGGTTTTCATTTTTCCCGGCCTCAACCAATGACAGCGTGAGCTCGGCTGCCCCATCCTCGCGCGTTCCCGTGCACGTTCTTTAGGTTGCCCTATGATCGGCGTGCCCTTCCTGGTGTCATGCGCCCAAAACGCATTTTCGAGTCACTCCAGGACGTGGACGTATGCGCGGCCGTCTAATGTATTTGAAAGAAAGCCTCCTCGCGTGCCAACATTACGTCTCTCAGCCCGGTAGACGAAAATGGCAGGCGATTGCTAGAAGGGTTCGTGAAGTTCGCACGGATACTAGCATCCCCAGCATTCCTGAACACGGTCTCCTTGCGCCCTCTCTTGGCTATTCTCAGAAAAACGCAGTAAAAAGATAATTTCAGCCAAACTACTACAGAAATCCTTACGTTTCCCGGGATATCTATAGAGAGCTCTAATACACTCTTATTTAATACCTACTGGAACCTCGGGATTGTATACTTTTTATTCCTGAGCCCGATATAATATTGTTGCATTGGGTCCTAAGGGCACTTTGACAAAATATTAAATTTCTTCTCACTAAAATGAGGAATCGTAAAGTCTCAAGGAATATTGTAGCTGCCGACTCATAGCACATACCGCAGTTAAAATGTAGGTATTTTAATTTTTACTTTTTATTCATTGAGATTTTCAAATTTGGCCCGCTTTTTGCCCCTGCAAAGTTAGCACTTCGCCGTGCACCAAGAAGCTTACGGCCAAGCTACCTTTACATAGGCTTATCGAAAAATATAGGTTTGTACGATGCGTTTATGACAGCATATTGACTAAGAATGTGGCGGTTATAATATGACTTTATAATAATTAGATGTTTGCAATCAAAATTTGTGCCCAGGATTTCAAATTGAAGCAATTGTTATGTAGGGTCAGAAACACTTGCAGTGTATATATTTTGCTTTGAATTTGCCTGTGTGCGTAAAGATTTAGCTCGGTTACAGCCACAAACGGAACAAAATTATTTCAGGCCTGTATAACTAGAAATATAACTAGAACGGCGCGCCGCTGGCCGTTCGATTGTGTGTCTTTTTATCTATCTTATTTTATTTATACATACATACGCGTATAAATAAAGAACACACCGACGACAACAATGAGAGGATGGCACACCGGGCGAGCGCGGTGCCTCAATCTGAGCCCTGGTTCCTCGGAAGAGGCAGCTTCTACTTTGACTAGGCTACCTCCTTGGAGCCTGATGCTTCGACTCCAGTGGACCCCAGTGAGCAACAGCGCCATCATGTTCCTGGGGCTCCTTCATGCACTGATCGAATGGCGTGCCAGATCCCCATGGCTCGCTGCTGACCCGCCCAACCCACCTCCACGAAATCTAGACTTCTGCGAATCGGACTGCCATCCTCCCCAATACCAACAATCCATGTCGTCGTCATCATGCATGTATATACTCATCACATTTTCGTGTTCACTAGACGCGGCACCGCAAGCCTCCATGGTACGGGCTGCTGCCTTTCCGCGGTGCCGCGGCTCTCCAAAGCCAAATAAATAAAGACTAAAAACTAAGGACTAAAGACAAAGTGCTTTGCTGACCAGCAGCCGCTAGCGCCTTAAAAGAAAGAACAATAGTGTTTTCTTGTTTAGAGGATACAAATTCCAAAACTACACCATACTAGTGGCGCACATCACTGAAATAAGATACGCAATACAGAAAAAAAAACAGATTGTTTCTTGAAGGCAAAACGGCAAAATACACATAACTCAGGAGATCTTTTGTTTCTAAAAGTTACATTCAGAAACCTAAACTAAACTAAAGTTTGCTAAAACTCGGGGTATATCGTGTGCATCGTTTCGAAAAGAGTATCAAACAAAAACACCACGCAACACATTTCACGTTGTTTCACATCTCGAGACACTGGCTTGCACTGGCGCACCGACCACCGGCGTAGCATGGCACGTAGTTGTGAAATGTCTGCGACTGATGATGATGATAACTTATTTGCCAAAAAAGAAGAAGACTCGGCGCGGAGTTTCGCTCCGTCAAAGCTGGATTCAACGCTGTAGGCGTTCCGTCTAATGCAAATGAGCGGAGTGGACTGTATTCCCCCTAGTTAAGTATTTAGCCAGACGCAAACAGTGAAAAGGGTGGGAGGCCGGAGAGATGCATAGGAGAGGGGGTTCAGGTAGGCGGTCACGCGCTTCGAATTCTCCGTTTATCTTGCTCTATGGTGCCTACATGTCTGTCTGTCTGAGGGTGAAGACATTCATTGTTGCCCTGCATGTGGCAGCGCGTGACGCTCTCGTGCACTCGGTGCGTGACTTGGGTGGTTAAATGGCGTCTATGCATTAGCCAAAGCTACGCGCTCGAGCTGAGTGATACCAGATTGCGCGCGCTTCAAAATACATAAAAAAAACGATTGGGCGGAAAAATGTCTGAGATGTCACCACTCAAGCAAAAGCGCGAGTGTGTATGAAGGCACTCTATCTTGCTCTATTTTGCTCAAGGTTGATACGCCACGTGTCGTGAGAATCGGGAACTA
Source organism: Ixodes persulcatus (assembly GCA_013358835.2). Classification (NCBI taxonomy): domain Eukaryota; kingdom Metazoa; phylum Arthropoda; class Arachnida; order Ixodida; family Ixodidae; genus Ixodes; species Ixodes persulcatus. The sequence goes on along the minus strand of JABSTQ010000095.1, from coordinate 97,243 downwards.
AAACAGCGCGTCCCAGAAAGCTGGCCGTGTTTGTTTTTTGTTTTGTTTAGCGCACTAATTTGTAAATTGTATAGCTTGACTACGTGTATTTATTTTGTAACTCCTTCTTGAACCCGACGTTCTGTGATGCAAGCCATCCATCATATACACGTATTGGAGACTAAGGAGACCGACGGAAATACCTGCTGAGTTTGTGAGATTACGCTCAGAACCTCCCACACCACAAAACTCTTTGTCTGTCCTAGGGGCTAATTCTAAGAAAAATCTTGGAGACGTCGGCCCGCTTGTAGTCGCGTTTCTGAAAGCGGCGTCCGTATTGTTCTGGTGGACTGTAGAACTCACACGGAGTGTGCATATTATTTTCGGAGAGCAAAGCAAAATGAGAAGCAAGCTTCGGTGCGGTTTGCGCAACAAATTTCGGGAAAGAGATTTCCATGGGAATATACAGGGGTAAGAGCGCCGGTGCAGCGCACACAAAACGTACACTTACTTTCGGATCAACAAACCACAGCTTGGAACACGGAGTTAGCAGACGGCAATAAGTGAATAAGTGAACGAATTCTAAGTAAGAAAAACGAGCGTTTTATCAACATACAGCTGCTTAAATTTTGGAACTGCGTTGCCAGAAAACTCTAATATTAAGCGTTATATTTGCTGTTTCTCTTTTGCGTAATGATTCCTTCTGAAACTAAATAGACTAGCTTGTTTCATACAATAATATTTATCCACTTTCTACAAAAGTTCGAAAAAAATATGGAGGCTATAAATATTCTAAAGAAAATGAATCCACTTTTCTATCCACTGTCTATGGCTTTTTGGCCTATTTTTTTGTGGACTTCCTATAGGACCTTGAGCGTACAGATTAAATAGAAATTGAATGAATAATTTAAACAAAACAGATAGAGATTTTAATGTTTCTATCTACAATAAAACAGTTTTTGGCGAAAACGTTTCATTCTGAATAATATTTTTTGATTTGTCGCGATACATTGATGGAAACACTTGCCGTGTGCACTTACGCAGACATTACAAATGCACACGCCACGCACACCTCATAACACATGTAATTCACTAGTTGTTGAACACTCCGACGCGATAAATACCAAAAAATTGAAATGCAATCGCTTGAAGAGGACCATCCCACAATGTTAAAATATTACAAGTATGTTGCTTTTTCCCGCACGTAATTTACACGAATTGTGGCTTATAAGGGTTGATGAGCTGCATCTCCAACAATAAAGCATTAAAAGAGGCGATAATTATTTTTCACAGTCGAAAAAAGCAGCCTCCACAAGGAGGCTCCAACTGGGTGTTATGTCGCTTCGTTCCACTGAATCTTATTATACTATAGATTGTATTCTGTAGTAATTCTATAAAAAAAAATATGGTGACAGAAACTCTATTGAGACATGGTGATAGAAGTTTTGTAGCCCTTCTATCGCCTATGCTTTATAGACTTCGGGTAAAAACGTTTATAGAATGTTAATTGAAAATTTTAAATACGACATGACTGGATAGAAAGTTGGAAGTGTCGTTAAATTGTGAACACGATTTAATAGACTGCATAAAATATTTTTGTAAGGTGTAGCCGATTTTGAGACGCAGGCTGCCTATTTTTTTGTTTTTCACTTATGCTGAGTTTTTTTTTTCGTTTTTCCACCACAATTTCTGGATCCAATCATCATGTTAAAATAGCTTATTTTCAACAACGATTATTTCTACAAATATAAAACGGACATGAACTACAAATTAAGCATCGACCACTACTGCTCTAAACTGGAATGTCTTAAATATTGCGCGTTAATACATCGTTGTCCTGCGTGATTAATATGAGATATGTATGGTCAAGAAGTGTTACAAGCCAACTTTCTTCAGTTATAACAGATATAAAAATATATAGCGCGGCAATTACGCCAAACTGCCGTGCAGAACAAAGGATTTATTTGACATGTCATCAGACATTTGAGTTTCGATTTACTGCAATGCGTCAACTCATCGTTATATTCAGCCATGTTGCTACATGTCAACTTTGAGCATTGAACACGTTCATAAATAAAACAAAAAAAGTCATCTGAATGCTACAATATGCTCGGAAGGCATCAAGAAAAACCCCGTCGTCGCGAAAGGACGTCTAGTTGACCATTCGAGTATATTAAAACCAAAAACATGCGTTTTATTTGAACTTGATGCGATATTCATATCCAATGGTCACAAAGGGAATACAAAGTGTGTTTTCATTTGTAATATAGACTTCTAGCTTTTATGTGACGCAGAAAATCTGATCGTGTACGATGTGAGGAGAATATGCCGAACGATTGAATTTGTTTATTTACTCAATATGTGGCATCTGTAATAAAATCATACCTGTCACCCTCTATTTTGTGTAATTGTTTTTATCTTAAGAGCATTTTTGTCTACTTATAATATGTGAAAGCATTTGAATTTGTACAGGGTGAAATGAAAGCTCGAAACGCTACACTAAGTTTAAAGGAAACAAAAACACAAAACACGGCGGTGAGACTGAGCAGTTGTGAACACCGCATTGTCAAACTTACGTACACACGAGTTACAAACGTGCTTTTCGTCCAAAGTAAATTGTTTAACGTTGCGATAGGGGAAGCTACGGCTAAAGTTTTATTGTTATAATTCAATGAATACAAAGGTTCAAGCGAGCTTGACAGAAACATTCTTGTCCAGCTCGCTTGCACTTTTGAATTAATTGCAGTATGATCATAACCGTAAAATGCTGGCCAATCTATTTATTTATTTATTTGCATACCTACATCACCTGAAGAGACATTATAGTAGGGGGGGGGGGGCACATACATACAATTTGTACACTACAAACACAAGGTGAAACACAATTATTCAAGAAGTAATGCACAACGGTAGTTAGAAGAAACATTGAAACTTTTGAAAAAACAGCTCTGACAATGTCGTTTCAACAATGTCACTTAGCAGGTTAATGGAATCCTCAATGAACAGCGGGAAAAACGAGCATTTGAAAACATTAGTTCTGCTGTGAAATGGACAAATATTTCTTGAATTATCTCTTTTTTCTGATGCATAGGCAGGCTCAAAATTATACGTGGACCTACTATTTGCGATATTGTTGTAAAACACTTTATGTAACATTTTGAGACGGAACAATTTCCGTCGTTGACTCAGACGCAATCAATTTAGAGACGATTTAAATTCAGTTATGCTAGCTCTAAAATCATAATTACCGGTAACAAATCTCGCAGCACGATTCTGTACCTTTTCGATTTGATTTATAAGATTCTGACTGAACGGATTCCATAGCTCACTGGTGTAGTCGAAGACAGACCGAACATGAGAAAAATATAATGTCTCCTTCAAAGATGGGGGAGCCATCCTAAAATTACGTTTAATAAATCCCAGTGACCGGCTTGCTTTCGCTGTAATATAGTCAACATGATTATTCCATCTTAAATCGCACGACAAAATAACTCCCAATTATTTAGCCTCCGATGCCAGATCAAGTGAAACGCCACCGATACTGTAGGATGAAGGAATAATTTTAGTTTTTTTCCAGTGAATATAAATTTAAATAGGTTTAGAGGCATGCACCATTTGATACACCAGTCATCAATTTTATCTAAATCACTCTGAACAGTGAATACTTGAGCATCACAGGTCAGATCACTATACAAAATGCAATCGTCTGCATATAATCGAATATATGAAGAGTCGCCTTCAACTATATCATTAATGTATATTAAAAAGAGCGGAAGGCCAAGTACCGACCCCTGTGGAACTCCGGATGTTATTTCTATATAGGGGCACTGTAAACCGTTAATTAACACGGACTGTTTTCTTGAATTAAGGTAATGGCCAATCCAATTAAAAATTTCCAAATCTATGTTTAGTTTGTGAAGCTTGTTCATAAGAAGAGCATTAGGAACCATGTCGAAGGCCTTCTTGAAGTCCAGAAAGATACAGTAAACTTGTCGGCCCTTATCAAACAATTGTGAAATGTCGTGATAGAACTCAAGCAACTGCGTGGTACAAGAAAATCCTGTACGAAAACCGTGTTGAGACGGGCTAAAGAAATTGATAAGACTAAGGTGTTTCATTAGGTTAGTGTAAATAATGTGCTCCATAGTTTTGCAGCACACACTTGTCAGTGAGATGGACCTGTAGTTTTGTACCAGATTTTTTGGGCCAGACTTGTGGACGGGGGCAGCATTTGCAGATTTCCAGTCCAATGTAAAGAAGCCACATTTCAGCAATACCGTGAACAAAATTACCAAGCAGCTCCAAATAACTTCAGCACAAGACTTGAGGACAGCGTTGGGAATTCCATCGGGGCCAGGTGCTGAACCTTGTCTAATTTTCTTTAGAAGGTTTAAAACACCGTGTGTATCAAAATATATTTCAGACATAATATCAGTAGAAACGGGAACTTCTTCGGAATCGCAATAATTCCTCGTCAGGATATCCGAGAAAACATACTTGAAGTAACCATTGAAACTCTCAGCCTTTAAAGAGTCATCCTATGAAACGCGACCCTCGACCAACAGAGAAAGAATTCCAACGATATTTTTTTATTAGAGCAAATAAACTTCCAGAATTCCTTTGGGTTTTGCCTGAGTTTCACATTTAGTGTTGAAAAGTAATTTGCCCGGAACGAAGTGATTGCACGTTTAAGGGCGACGCCGATCTCCTTTAGTTTATTTTATGATGCATAGTCATTACGAGCTCGGTATTGAGTTAGTGCACGTTTATTTTTATTAATATGTTTCCGTAACTCGGAGTTCATCCATGGTTTATCCTGACGACGCTTCGGGGTGGTAATTTTCGATGGAACGAGAATATCAACCAGAGTCTTTATTCTATTCCTATATATGTTCCCCAGTAAGTTAATGTCACCTGTCACGCTCATGTCCTCAAACTCCGAGTAAAATTCTTCGAGTCTACTAGACAAACCAGCATAATCACCCCTGTCAAAAAAGTACACATTCTTAGGACGTAAGGAAGCACTGTGATCAAATGAACGAGGCAAATTTAAAACAACAGCCTTATGGTCACTAATTCCCGGGATAACGGCAAGAGCGGAGACCGCCGAAGCACGATTACTGAACACAAGGTCGAGGACACTTGAAAGACTAGAATCGATCCTCATAGGCTCTGTAACAAACTGATGAAGGTCAGAGTCATTGACAAGATTAAGAAATGCTGAGTATATACCAGTATAATAAGAAATACACGGTTTGAGTTCTGTCCACTGAATATCCGGTAAATTAAAATCACCACCAATAAGTAGAAAACCTGCTTCTACCACAGATAAAGCGTTATACAAAGAAAAATTAGAGTTTATGTTGCTTGATGGCGATCTGTTGAATGAACCCACAGTACGAATATCACCGTTAGCAAGGAAGACTCGACACCAAACGGATTCGCACGATAAGCCGTTGATTTCTACTAAGAAACTTTTTAATCTTTCATGAATCAGCAGAAACACACCCCCCCCCCCGCCGTTGCCATTCCGATCCTTACGATAAACAGCGAAGTGCGGCGGGAAAACTTTCAGATCGGAGATAGACTCCTTGAGCCAAGATTCTGTTCGAATTACAATGATTGCGTTAGTGACCGAGATGAGAGCGGCAAAGTCGTCGATTTTCTTCCTAATGCTTCTACAATTGACGTTCAAAACCCCTATTTCCTTCATAGCTCCATTGTTCAGTCTAGATTTCTTTGAATGTTAAGTGTCATTACTTTTTTACAGAAACTGTGATTGTATCGACGTAAAACATTCGGTCACCTATGTATAGGCGATAATACCGGACTTGAAACTTAGCGTTTTGGGTTCTGGCGAATTCCAAAAGTTTTTTTGCGTTCATTTCTGGTTTTTAACGAAACAACTTCGCTGAGCGAGTAGGCGGTACTCTTTAATTTGGACGAGCTGAACAAAACGTCTTGTTTTAGTTTGAATGATGTAAATTTCGCAATAATAGGCATGTTTTCATTAGGTCTGAACCCTAGCCTATGGGAACGTTCCAAAAACGAGGCATCAAACTTCACACCAAGGGTCTCCTGACAAAGCTAAATGACCTTAGCTTCAGAGGCAGTTGAAGTCTCTCCAGAACTGTCAGGTATCCCATGAAAAATCAGATTTGACCTCCTTGACTGACCTTCAAGATTTTCACACTGCGAAGCCAAGCTTTTCACCTGAGATGCCAATTCAGCTGTAGAAGTAAGGAGACAATTTACATCATTCCGCAGTTGCGGAACAGACTCCATGTTAGACTCAACCGATGTAAGCCTGGTTGCTAATGCTGCTAGCTTTTCGTCCACCGACTTCTGGTTGCTTTGAATTATTTTTATTTCGTTAAAAAGCGCCGTTTGACCAACCTGTAGTTGAGGCAAAATAGCCATACTTTGCAGGATAAGCTGTGGCTGATCTTCCGTTGGGGGACCCGGGTTAGACTCGATGTCCCCCGCTAGCATTAGCAACATTTTTTACAGTCCGACAAAAAACAAAACACACTGCTTGGGTGCAGCAGCAGAACAAGACATCTATCGTCACTTCGAAAAACCGATACATTTTGTTTTACTAACCTGCGTGAACAACAGAAGTGGGTTAAGCGACATCTTGCAAGGTGCCCTGCCGCTGTGCCCACTGAGGGGATCCGATGGCGGGCAACTCCTTATCCCCTCCGAGCCTGCCGTTGATGACGATGGTGCTGGGACGAAGAATGACGCGTCGATGCGTGGTTGGTCTGGCTCAGGGGTGGATGGTGCTTCCCCGAGCGATGACAACGTACACGTGGCTGTACGTAAGAAGTAACATGACGAAAAACCTTTGCTGCTGTAATCGGTACCGTTAAACTCGCTGGAGGCGGCTGGAGCACCGAGAAACAGCAACAGCTGCGTGAACAACAGAAGTGGGTTAAGCGACATCTTGCAGGGTGCCCTGCCGCTGTGCCCACTCAATCACCCTTGTTGGTGTTAGACTGGTGGCAGCTGATAAAACCCGTTTACTCTACTGATGTCTAATTTCTGGTTAGTTCAGCTGGTAGAGCGCTCCACTAGAAATGGATAGGTTTCTGGTTCGATACCAGGATCAGGCGGATTTGTTCGGTGACTCACCAGCCACCTAGTTGTGTTTGGAGATTTCTGATTTTCCTTTGTCCCCTCCGTTCCCCTTTTCTGGGGATTATTCTCGTCAAATATTTATCGTCGTCGGTGTACCTCAAAATTGTTTCAACATATCAAGAAAGGCGTTTCAAATAGTAACCCTAGTTCGGCAATCTCCATGTTTCAAAATGAATTCCTTTGCTGCCCGCACTAAAAATGTGACGAGCGGCATAGAACATGGTCACCTTTTGGTACATTGAACTTGTTACCAACAACTTGCACGGCGTTTGATGGCGGGACATGTATACAATTTAGACTTTACGAACCACGGAAAGAGAATAAAACGGCCTTATATTCCTTGCCTTTTAATAAATTATCCGATAATTTGATTAGTATGTCATTCATGCGAACGGTAAACAAGGCTCTTAAAAAATGGTGTCTAGAGTGCAAAAAACCTGATTTCCCTGTTGTTTAGTATGTGTTTTCCTGAGTCATTTCTGTGTTATGCGATGTTGATGTTCATTTGTTCTTTATTGTGGTATGTTTCACGTGAGGTCGTACGGTGTTTAGGATCTGTTAGTAGTTCAGTGTTCAGCGATTCTGTTTGATTTGCACGTGGAGAGTTGTTTCTTTTACATGGCGCAAACATTGCTGTGTTTTACAATTCTGTTTAATTACTTTATATTATAGTGCTATTCTTAAAACTGTGTTATATTTCTTTTATTTGTAATTGTTTTGGTATGCCTGGTCCCACGGACGTGCAATCTCATTTGCTTTTGTGGGCTGTAAGTGTTTTCTTCAAAGCAGGAAAAAAACATTACTTTTATTATTATTACTGTGGAAGCTCGCTCTAGCATTGACTGAGCAGGAGAAAAATAAATCGTCCCAAACTTCGTCGTCCAGCTATTAGCTCCACGTGCAACTTTTTCAATATCTGATGTGACACTTAAAACACGGGGTTCTTTAAATAGTAATAAATGACAGGGTTCAAACGACCGCTAAGCCATTTTAATTAAAAAACAAAACGCTGGCGAAAATTATTATGCTCTTCGCATTCGTTGTGCTTGCCTGTAAGCTCCACAACATTGCTCCGAGGGATATTGCATGTTATAAGTACCCAGTAAAATAACAAAAACAAACAAAAAAAGCACGGTTGGCTGATAAATACATCCGGAGCTGAAAAAGAACAAATGTAGTTTATCAAATATTCCTTCCACCGTAGAAGCTCAGGAAATGAAGGGACTCGCTCTCACGGCATGCGCAGAAAGAGCACTAAAGCTAATTTCCGTGAACGTTTCGCTGGCATCTGACATGTTATGTTGTTGCCTTTGTTCTTGGTTTGTTTTTAGCGCTTTAGTTTGCTCGTTATTGTGTAGTGCATCTCTCAGGCTAAACAAGAGCACACATTAGGCTGGGAAAATAACCTACAGAAAAATAATAAAGCTTTCGTTGTTTTTTGAACTGATAAGTTGAAAGAAAGAAAAATTAGCACAACCCGGTAAATACAAAACAACGTTCTTTTGTTTTTGTTTTTTTAAACCACTGAATGCGTTTACTGAAGGACGTAAAAACGTAATCATAAACGGACAACGATTTGGAAAAAATAAAACATGCAGCAATTGCTGCAAGGTATGCCGCGAGCCTTTTTATCACCGGATATTTGTCAAATATGTCGTGACTTCAACGTTTTTATTTCCGAACAACACCTCCGGGATGACAAAGCTGCCGTACAACCTTTCCGGCGTCCACTGAAAAAAAAAAACTTTAGCATTGTTTATACACAAGTGCTGCGCAGTGAAAAAAACTCGTGAGAATGCAATTCCCTCACGAACGCTGAAATCGTACTCGTGTCTCATCTTTACCCCCCGGTCGCCTTCTTTAGATGACGTTCAAAAGTTTCGCACTGCGGCCTGATACTTAGTGGCGAAGACATGGTTGAGCGGCTCCCCCTTGCGGTTCCTAGATGTGACGTAACAACCAAGATTATCGATTGCGATCGGATACTTTCGATGGTGTGTGTAAACCGCTCGGTGGAAGGTTGTAGTCATTACATAATTAAACTAACACCGTCGAAGTTGAGGGTCTGATGTCCATCTTATTTATAATAATGAAAGTGGAATTCATCACACTCAAGACGTCATAGAGGCCAATCGTGCAGGGCCAGCCACAGCTAAAGTGACTAAGTTCTTGGAAAGTATCGGCATTGTCTTCTCCGCGTGCAAGCCGGACACAGACAGATACTAAAATACAGACCCCTAGAATGGCGCAAGACGATTGGCTGCTCGGTCTCCGTTGACATGGCAATCGCCCGTTTGGTCACTTCAAATCTTTGAAGCTTATAAAGGGTCGTTCTAAGCAAGTTGCGTCAAGATCACTGTGGAGCATTATCGTACTTAAAGCGTTCCTCGCCACCCGCTCAAGCCCCAAACTTTACTTAAAATACAGAAACCTACGAACCCTGATATATTTTTAAAACACACAGAATAATGGAAATCTCGTCTCGGGGAAAAAATACCTTGTTTCGTAAGCATGTTTTCGAAGTGTCGCTCATGAGTAGCATTGGGAATTTGCGGCGCTACTTCTAGTCGAACTAATGAAAGCAGTTACGACATGGGAGAAGGCCAGGTGCATTTGGTATTTCACACAGTAGAGAAAGGTATAACCAATTTTGTAATATTTGCGCCGTTCTTTCTTCTCGCAGTTTTGAGGCCAGTGGTTCACGCCATCATACCTCGCATTCACTGCCGGCTTTGGTTTTGGAGGACGAGTGATCTCTTTTGAATATGCATTGCGATCCTCCACTGCAGGTAGCCTCGCCCTTGCGACGCAGGGCACTACACGTAGTGAGGTGCACATGACGCGGTAGAAACTAAATAATTATTGAGTTCTAGCTCCTGCGCAAGGCTGCGCACCAAAGGAATAAGTGTCTTTGGCCGTATGTATGCCATCAATTTATCAATCACGCTAATTTCTACGGATCTCTTACGATGGTCTTGTTCTTGCGTATTTCAACAAAGAGGGAAATTATTTTTCCATTCCGCCAAGTACCGACGCTGCATGTAGTGGCAGTTGCGAAGTTGTGCGCTTGCTTATATGCGGTTAACAAAAACTCGGTAAAGTAACCTCTCACAGGAAATGTGTATCCAAAATTCAGGAATAGAGAGCTTGAAGAGAAAAGGCCCATTCCATGAATAAAATGGCGCTACTTTCCCAGTATTCGATGACTTTAACAAAAGCGACGCTTTTGGTCGCGCAAGTCGCCAATAAGAAGGGGGAGGGGGGGCGGTTTCGCTCAGAGTCAGCTTTGAGGCGAGTTAGGGTTATGTGACGTTCTGACACCACCGTTGACGTCATTGTCATTCGTACATATTCCTTTACACTTAGTGTCACCTTGCATTCGAACACAGCCGACGCTGCGAGCTGGTGGGCCCAATCAGAGAGCGTCAAAAGCGCATATTACGGCTTTCGTCGTGATTCTGTACGTGCTCTATCATCGATGAGCGAATCATAAACAGAAAAGGCTCAGTGATTTGTGCCTTTAAGCGGCTTCAATGATTGTTCTTTTTACCTCGGACCGTCGACTACGTCTGGGCTTAAGCTAAAAACGAAGTATAGCTATTCCTCCTTTATTATAATTCATTATTTTATTATTTGCAATGATAGCGATGTCAACGGTCGTCTGTGAGCGTTCTTCATTTATTTTAATGCGAAACAGCACATGCTGCCTCTTCAGTATCTTGTGATCGGCGATTCCACTGCAACTGCATCGGCGTTGGCCAAGAAATATGCGATCTGCTTATGCAAAGCGGTGGCAGTTCCAGTAGAAGCACCAAGTGTCCCAGGTGCCGCCGAAATCAGTCCGATAAACGGCTCGGCAATGATGACGATGTGCATGACTGGGTCAATGTGTCGAATTTGCGGTAGCCTATGGATAGGGCTTCCAATGAACCTCTGCTCGTGGCAGTAACTGAATTCCTTCATCCTCTACAAACGTGTCAGCGAAGTTAAACATTTTGATTGTCGAGGTGGAGAATCTTTAGTCAAAAATATCTTCATGACCTTGGAACTCGGCTTCCTGAGAAAGAAAGTCTTCGAGCGACTTCCCTTGGCTACGCCACCTCAACATTCGTACTCAACTGTCCTGGTTTTATCTCCGTTCTTAAACGAAAGATCACCTTCGGTAAAGGGAGAGTTTCCTGGCCCCTCTTCGGGCGTAGGTGCGACCGCCAGTCTTCCAGTATCCCTTCAGCTGAACCTCCCCAAGGCGATGCAGGAGTGACGACGACGGCTTCACGCGAGGGCAGAGGAAACATCGGGCCCCTACATCGTCCGGGATGGCGAGGTCTGAAGAGACCCTGGCTGTGTTTCGCCGACCACTCACCAAGGCGCTCTTTATGTCCAGGTTGAATCCGAACACATGCGAGGCTGACATTAAGAGCCATACGATCCCTTTCAGAGTTACGAAACATGCGGTCGTTACTAAGTTACGACGCAATTTAATTTGTATATATATATTCACCTTGGCTGTGATCAGGTAGTTTTTGACATTTTGGAACAAACGAGAACTGTGGCGAAAGTGTTCTATATTTCATCAGTTTTTTGGCCAAGCTAGACAGCTCGCGAACGTGTGTGACTGATTATTCTGCGAATGAAAACGTAAACAGGAAGTATAGTATCAAAACACACTGGGCTTGCGTATTAAGTCCGCTGAGTACATGTCGAATATTTTTTTGAACAACCTTGAAATAAAATGCTTTTCTGAGACAAGACTTTGTACAGGAATCTCTTCTTACAGCTGGTTTCCCTCGAATTATTGTGTGTTTTGACAGGATAGTGTTCACGCTAGAACAGGTATAAAACTGTGTGTGTGTGGGGGGGGGGTGGAGGGAAAGCGCTGGTTGCGGTTAAGTCTTCCAATCAATATCAACGAAGAAAGGATTTGGAATCATATCCGGTGTGTGACTCAGGTAAAATTAGCAATGGCTTTTTTTACTCAGTCGTTAAATATTATTTTCCTCGTTTTTTTGATGATGCGGTTAACTTCGCTGAGTTTCGTATTATAGATGACGATTTTAATTTGCCTGAAATTGACTGGGCCGCTGACATTATTTTGTACGCAACACGCATAACGTCTAGAAAGGCTGACGGGCTTGTTTCCTATCGTTTATTTTTGTAGTCAATGAGTATATGAATTCCTCTGGAAACGTTGTTCACGTGTGCTTATCACTGGTCCCTTTTTAGCAGGAATCCCGGCTGTGAACAATCTAAATACAGCAGACATTTATCACCCACCGTTTTTTACGAAATTCATTGAGAATTAAAACGGCGCAAATGGCAAGAGGACGGATCAAGGGAGACACATACAAAGCATACTCTCTGTCTCCCCTCATCCGGTGTCTAGTCCTCTGCGCTGTTTTAATTCTCAAGTATGTACCGACTCGCTCAAGCTTCAACTTTAGTTAAGACATTTACTTTATCATGCGAAACACGTTTGATAAGTATCTCGACTGGATATTCTTATTCTCGACAAAATTATTTTGTCCATATTCATTCCTGGAACATTGTAGAAGGTCGAATGTTTCAAGCGATCATTTTGTTGAATCTGTGACTGAAAAACAATAAATCTATTGTCAAGAATGCCATCGAAGAATATTTTTTTGAAGCGGCGACCTCGCTCTGCTTCTCATCCCAATTGGTTTTCAAGGAATTTCAAGAACACCTTACGAAAAAAAAAAACAAGTTATCACCGTATGCAGAGGAGAAACAGTATAGACCCATGATATCAGAAGTTATATATATATGCTGGTCAGGCCAAAAGCCTGCACGATCAAGTTAATACTGCCTAACTAAGTAACGTCGAATACAGTCTCACTGAAATCCTAAACAATCCTTGCGCTTCGCTAAGCAGCAGCGAAAAAGGACAAATATATGTGCTTGTGATGACTCCGGTTACTATTTTTTGCAGCCGAAACCGAAATTGTTTTGCCGACTTCTTTAATTCTTGTTATTCCCCTCTGAATCATATTATCACTTGTAGTCCGGCTGGTGTTTATTTTACAAATGTCTTTTTAATGTTCATTTCAGACGACGATGATATCTTAAAAGCCATAAAGTATAGCTACTTCTATTATAAACGGAGGCACTTTTTTATTCGCCCCCATTCTGATGCACATTTTTTAACGTGTGTTTTGTGCAGGGGCAAATTTCTGAACTTTCAGAATTCTCTGTCGCTGTTCCCACTTTTCCAACCTGTGATTCTAACTTGGTCAATATTTGCCGTCCTGTTTCTTTGGTATGGGGAGTAGAAAACATGTTTGAAAGGTTGCCCATAAGCGGGGTTGTTTTCACTTGAACTCGATGATATCTTAAGTTCAGCAATGTTTGTGAAAGGTTTTTTGGTTCGTGTAATCTAGTGTAATCTAGTTTTCGGATTACAATGTTTTAGTTGTTTTCACTAGAGAACAAGTTAACACTTTATTTTGACTTTTCAATAGCGTTTGGCCGCGTTAATCATTATTTAATCAAGCATGCCTTGCACGCCCTTTTCAGCCCACATGTGTGTGATTGGTTTACTAGGTATCTGAGTGCTAGTCGCAATTCAGTTCGTATTTTGTATGGTTACTTTGAAGAATTTACTTCAAGATACGGAGTGCCTCGGGACTTAATCCTGTGACCTATTTTGTTTCTTTCCTTGCAAAACAATATTGTTCTTTTTGTGACCGATGCAAAGAGTACGTCTTCTGTTTGCGAATGACATTAAGATTTTTCGTGAATGCGTTATCTGATAGGTACCACCTTCAAGCCGAGAAAGAATGTGTCTTGAAATGGTGCTCGATAAACGGCTTATCACAAAACCGAATGGATTGTAAGAAATTACGGTCAGTGCGCAGGCGAGCTGGTGGAAGTTAGGCTTGTGATAAGGTGAGGGTTGTGCGTACGACATTGAAAAACAAGATGTTCTGTGGTTTTGTGGCGGTTGTAGTTGTGCATATAAGGAGTCTGGTTGAATAAAATTATCAGCTGAATTAGAGACGCTGTCTGTCCTTGTTGCTTTCTCTTCAACTGTAATAAATATTTTCCTCTTCTTCTCCGGTTTCGGGTTAAAATAATCAGTTTTATATATATTGTGTTTACTAAAAAGCCCACGTCACATTCTTTTTCAAAATGTGGAAGACGTCTTGATTCCTATATTTTTTGCTAGTTTTTTTTTATTGGGTTTTGAAATCTATATTGACAGCTCACTTTCTTTTAGTAACCATGTTTCTCCCATTGTGAATGCAACATTAAGTACATGGCGTGAATTAATGACTGCGTCACCAATTTTTATAATCTTTCTGTCTATTGCATCTGTATAAATATTTAGGTCGATGACGGCTGCGAAATTGGCTCTATCATTCTGAGTTCCTTTACGGTATCACGAATCAATTTTACTCAAAAAATGTAGAAAATACGAATATTTATAATAGTTCATGACAGTTTCATTGGAAGGAGATGTTTGAACCATTACAAAACTTTACTACGTCGATATTTGTTGGCTAGGTCAGCTGTATATATGATATTCAGATAATTTTCTTTTTAAATCAAGTTGCTCGTGAAGTAATTTATTTATTACGGGTCGATATATTATTATACCCCATGTCAACCGGAGCTTTTTAACTTTTTTATTAGGGCTTGGAAAGGGATCGATTAACCTATTGATTTATCGATTAATGGTTTAAGACGGATTAATCGTTTTAACCGGTTAATCTGTAAATTTTCTAGAACCAAATAAACTGGAACATTAAATGCTTTCAACACGTAGATGTGAACAAGAACACCTGTATGAGGGCAGACTTTAGGTAAAAATGTTTAAGGTTAATTAAAAATCAAAATGTTTTATTGCTCCGTTTATCATATTCCGCACAGGCAAAAAAAAATAATATTGACTTTTTAAAACAGTAAGGTTGACATTTGGGCTAGTTGGTAGTCTAATATATTTAGGTATTTAGCGCACAAGGTAGAGAGAAGGACACTCTTTTCTGTCCTGTCCTTCTTCTTTCTACCTTGTGCGCCAAATACCTCAATATGTTAGACTTTTTAAAACAATATGCAGGAAAATGAACGAGTCAGATTAATCGATTCATTAATTATTGCGAGGCGATTAATCGGATTAACATTTTTCTCCCTGCCCAAGGCTACTTTTTATATTTTATTTATGTCCTCTATGCCCCAGTTAACAAGAATTGAAATTGATTATAAAAATGTAAAACAAGATAACTGTGATACGTTCACGTGTTTTTGGTGATTTTAATTTAGATCTGCCTAAGTGGATCTTTTCTTTCTGAGTAATGCCAATGCGTGTCTTGTATCTGCTTGAGTTTTGTTTCTCTAACGTTAATTGGTTGTTCGAGCTCTAATACAGGTATTGTAATCGATGTCAGCGTAGTTTGCAACACTCCGAAGACCAATGTGGTCGTTTTGTCATACGAAAGCAAAATAAACAATTATTAACATTAATATAGTCACTTACAGCATTAAGTGGCACTGAAAGGAAACAAAAGATTTTTTTTAGAGAACATAGATGGGACATGTATTTTTCAAACCCTTTTCCGACGGAAAAAAAACACGCAATTTTTACGCCATTAGACGCAATTTAGGTGGAGGTCATAGCCCGCTCTAACCCCGCCCATTACTATTGGAACGGCTTGGCTGCTTGACCGAGCAGGCTGACCAGCGTAGAGTCTCCCATTCGCGTTATCTGGTGGGTGGTGTCTGGAAGTCTGACACCGTTTGCTAGTCGTGTGAGCAAACAAGCGGCAGCCTCCAACATAGTCTGCTATTTCACCACAATCTATCGTCGTCGGCAATGCCGTGAGACGCGGACACGAAAGCATGCATCGACGTCCGTTTTCGTCTCCGTCCCTCTGCTTTTCATCCGCCGTCCTAAAAACGTCTGCAGTGCTTAGAAGACGCGAAAATGAAAGCGGCGTTCTAGAGTTCCATCATTCACGAGTCACGGTTCAATACAAGCGTCTGTCAGCGTCTATCGATGTACGTAATTAGCGACAAAGAGAACTAAACAAATCAACAAAATAAATATGATGTCTTTCTAGCTTTAGTTGTTATTTGTTTTCACATGGCAGGCGCGAGCAAGGTGGAAAAGCGTCATGAAGCACAATTAAATCGTGACGTAAATATTTTGATTTGCTAAACCACGTGCAATGCAGAAGCTTAAACACTTGCCCTTCGAGGCGGAATGACGGGAACATACCTGAACAAAATTGATGCGAGCCGAACGCCCGATTGGCTCTAACCATATAGCTGTCAAATTCTCACCTGTGTAGGTATCCCCTAGGTAGTGAAACCATTGTCACAATCACGACGGTTGCACAATTCACGGAGCAGTGGGGCTGCTTTTACGGGAACCAACATTTTTTTTTTCATCATCAACACGCGTAGGCGAAGAAATCAAGCCAGGGGTGATCAAAACAGTTGATCAGGAACCTTAGGCTAAGCCCAGTCCCGCTACGAGAACAAGCATCCGCCCAGCGAATTTTGAAGGCGCGTACTTGCGGCAGTTGCTTGTTGCAAACTACGTCGTTTGAAGGTATTTTCCTCTAAACACCTCTGTAAACTCAAAACCACTCGCACTCATAACAATTGACGAGCTCAACAAGCTTCGCTTGTTATGCACTCCTCAGACGCCGGTAGCCTTGTTTGTTAACGTTTCATACCAAAGCGGGAGGAGCAATCTCAAAATTCACATGAAAACTGTAATGACCCTATCTCAATTATTTGCTTCTCCAACATAGAAAAAAATTCGATTAAGATACCATTCCGACACGGACATACAAATTTACAAGAAACCTTTCACACGTCAATCATCTCTTCAGCCAATGAGAGATGGAAGCACCTTGGGAGCACGGGGCAGGGCTTAGCGGACTGCGACCACCACCTTCTGCACCTAAAAGCGACTAACGGCGTAAATGTTGCGTTAAAAGTTTGTTTTCATGAAAAAAAGTATTTTTAAAAAGTGGCCCAAATATACTTTAAAAAAAAAGTTTTTTTTTTTCTTCGCAGTGTCTCTTGAAGTAACGCGTGGGAATGTGAGTCTTAGGCAACATGTAATTGTTGCTCCTCAGTCAGCGAAATCGAGCCATAAGGTGACAGAAGCGCCGAATAACGAATGACACACCAGAAGGCGTGAACATTGAACGGCACGCTCTGCTTTTCTCAAGATTGCAGTGACTACAGTTGCTCTAGTAGGAGCGACGTAATCGACCTTTCGAATTTATCCGGCGCTTCGGCCGCTACTGCGCAAAATGATCAAATAAAGATATTCTAAGAAAACCTTTACGAGCATCAATTCTTGGGCACCTACGATAAATATTTTATGATCTTTTTTTAATTTTTTTTATTTAAAGACCTCTTATCTTGCTGACATTCTTGCGCTATCTATATTGAGTTCCCTTCTAGAGCCTTAATCTACACGGCGGGATCAAGCGACACCGCCGCCCGCTGCGATTGAACCGCTCCGCACCGCCGACCAATCGCAGCAGGCGGCAACGTCCCGGTCCCTCGGTCAATCTTGGTCCCGCTGTGTAGATTAGGGCCTCATCGCTAATAATAATATTCGAAATCTAAAAGCATAATATATTGCTTAGAACAGAGTCCCTCCAAAATTTCCTCTTTACGGGTCAATATTCAGTCGCTGTAAACAGTTACAACTTGGTTTATATACTTTTGCGATATTGTAGTGAACTCTAAAATCAGGAAACAAATGCAGATTCAACAAAAATTGTCAAAACTGTTTTTTTCTGTTTCGCTGTCCTCACGGAGAACGCGAGTCTATGAAAGAGGGCTGAAAAGTGAATAATCGGGAGTATTCAACGACAATTAGAAAATTGCCTGCTTTTGCTGGATACACCATGCGCATTTGTGAGTTTACACTGTTTGTTTTCGATCGGATGACGCGTCTTTTGTTTTTAAAGCTTTACTTGTTTTTTTTTAAAAGCCTTGAAAGCTACACTAGTGAGGTTATTGAAGGTGAGTTATACAACCAAGGAGACGTAATATAGGAGAATAATCGCCAGAGTAAGTCAGTTAATTTAATATGATTTGTTAATTAACTCTTTGGTCACGGAGGATAAAAATGTGGTTCCAATCAAAAGCTCGCTGAGGCGCTAAGGTCATCACTCGTTTAACAGGCGCAAGGACGATGGTGTGGACACACGACCGCCTGGCTTTTCCGTCTCGTATCCGTTTGCGCTTTCGCATCGCGAGCATTGCGCCCGTTGGTACAGTTTCCACTTTTGCCCACTAGCGCGCTTCCCGCTCGCGGTAGATTTGTTTGTTTAAACATATTTATTGTGTTTTTTTTATAACTCTCAAGCAAGTTTCTTATTTTAAATGTATGTTTATTTTCAATTAAAAGTTAGTTAATACATATTAGATAGGTCTCCGAATTATCGTGAAACATTTGCCCCATATAATATATCGCCATGAGCCTATAGGTGACCGGCACCAACCGCGATTCGTGTAGCTTTGGCAGCTTTTTTTCAAACACATGTAAATCTTAAAGACATTTCCTGTATATCTATGGATTCTCGGTGGAAGAAAGAAAGTAGGCACAAGGTAACGTATTGTTCGACTTTGTCACGCCGTGGAGGTAAGCGGATGCAGTAGAGACAAGAAGGACAGTGGAGGATGAGAATAATGGAATATAAGTTTACAACAGAAGAAAGTAAAAAGAACAATAACTAGAAGTAGTGCCAAGCAACTGTTATGATGCTTAACATCTTTGTCCTAGATATAAAAAATAACGTATTCGTATACCATCAATAAGACCCAGTCTCAGTGGTAAGTCCCCGGTCGAGTAATTCACGAACAGTTACTTGCTCGTGGTTTGTGGCTGGGTGCTCAGCGCTCGGATGCCGGACTTGCGGAGCGATGTCCCAGGCTGAGTCCCGTTCCTCGGAGCGTAGCCGAGGCTTCCTTGATGCGTCGCAGAGACCTTGTTCCTTGGCTCGGTGCGTCGCCGAGACCTCGTTCGCTGGCTTGGTGCGTCGCCGAGACCTCGTTCCCTGGCTCGGTGCGTCGCCGAGACCTCGTTCGCTGGCTCGGTGCGTCGCCTAGACCGGATGCTCCAGCCGATTTGAAAGGATCCCAACCGCTTCTGCTATACTCAAGCCCACTCGCTTCACTTCTTCTTTTTTTCCCCTAGTGGCACACCCGTGACACTGCCTCCCCACTTTTGAGAAGATCACCTTGAGATCTTCTGTCTTCCCGGCGTCTTCAGTTGGCTCCCCTTGATGCCGTCGAACGGCGCGCGCCTCGCATGTGCTCTGGCAGCTTAATTTACCGCAGCATTGTTTACTGGCACCACCTGGTTCGCTGTTCACGTTCACGTGCACCACGCCACGACAACCTTATGACGTAGAGATAAACTCTCCGGGTAAGTCACACACAAAAAAAAACACAATATATAGCAACAAAAAAAAAGGAACCCCGAACCTGGCATGTCACAAATGTTAGCCTAAACAAGCCCCCCCCCCCCCCAAAAAAAAAAAAAAAAAATCTAATGCGTCTACACAGTCCAAGAACCATTTAAAAAAAACCTTGGTTCTCGTATTAAATCCGACTTAAAAAGTCTGCGCCGACGTTATCACACCCATTACTCTACAGTTTGTGTGCTTCGCCCTATTCAAATGTTCCAAAAGCTAGTGGTGTGTTTCCACAGTGTAAACCGTCCTATTTCTCAAACTAGGGCCAGACACTCCTTCTCAATCGTCGCATAGCTTCTCTTCGCCTTAGAAAGTTTCTTACGTGCGTATGCAACGGGATGTGGCAGCTTATCTTTCCTCAGAAAAAGTACCGCTCCCACACTCTCATCCGACGCGTCTGTTCGCAAAACAAACTCTTTGTCTAAGTCTGCAGCTAGAAGAATGGGCAGCTTCGGCAACGCTGCTTTGAGCCTCGAGAAAGCCTCTTTTTGCTCTTGGTTCCATTTTACGCTATTGTCAAGATGTATCTTTTTCCCGAGCTTGATTTCGGGGCGATGGGGCCGATTAGGTCACTGGCCACCCTTTTGAAGGGCGTCGAAATCGTCGGCATGGTCTCTAAGGGTGCTTTGCCCACTCTTCCTCTTTGCACCGTTCTCTGGCACATGGCGCACAAGCGAAGATATCTCTTAACGTATTTTTGCATTCCGGGCCAGAATAATTCTTCTGCCACTGGACCCACGGTGTTATTTACCCCCTGGGCCCGTTTTCTCGAACGCGAACCGTGGGTTAAAGTTAACTATTGTCCCTAGAAGGGGGAATTCTAGGTCACGTGACCGGGAAAGCAGGGGCGCTGAGGGAGGAGCAGTACCTACAAGAAAAATGGCCGCGACGTCGCTTAATGAGGGCTAAAAGTTCTGCTTGGTTCTGCTGAACATTCATTTCGATCCGGCTGTTATATTAATGACGCACCATCAACCTATTAGCACGTCAAGCAAAGCGGTAGTTCAGAGGGACTACTAAACTAACCGACGGCAGCATTACGCGAACGCATCACTCTTCAGCAGTCCGGGATCCAAGACATATGACGGTGCATAAGCCTTGCAAGTGTTTTTATGGTGAGTAAAAAAATGTTTTGCGAACAAGTGCTGGTATATATTTATACTAACACGTTTAATTTGTTACACTATGCACGCCTACTCGTGAGCAGCGATTACTTTGCGGAGAAAAGGGGTTATCCTCGATAAAGTCTTCGTTCCGGGTGAACAGCTGGGACATTGTACTGTTTTTTTTGTTCGCAGTGCGCCGACAGTATGCCGACAGCATCGAGGTTTCTACATATCCCCGGTGGCCAGCAATTCAACGGTGACGAGAAGCTTAGCTTTACGCTGAAGCAGTGCCGTTGCGTCTGGTTCTGACCGCGACGGTCGGTCGATGCATCCACCAATGGGAAAGGTACAAGCGCGGTATACGAATCAACCTTGCCGATGTCATCTGCAGAAGTCGCAGAAACGAGAAATAAACAAATACTTACCACGAAGAAAGTTGACGAGATCATCCTTTCGCTTTTTTTTTCGTTTTAAAAAGTTATATTAGGATTATCTTGCGACGTATTGCGATATGTAGCAAAACGCAGGTGTGCAGGTAGAGAAACCAAGGTAGCTGACGATAGTGTCCTGTCCGCAAACGTCGATTGAAAATGGACCAAGCGTCAGCATCGGGGGATTGCGAACAGAGGCAAACAAATATGACATTAGACGAGAGGGTGAAGTTAATTCAGGAAGTTGGGGCAAGAAGAGAACAAATTATAAAAACATTCGGTCCTGCAGTTACTGCACATACAAGCACAAGACTACAGGCCTGGCTCGACATTGCCGATGCAATGAATGAGCAGGGAGCTCAAAGGACCGTAAAACTGAAGGAGGCGTGGCAAAACCTCCTTAAATACGCAGAAAGGTGTACAGCGCCTACAAGAAGCATGAAGGACGCACAGGTGAGTCGGAGGAATTTGCATATTTCGAAAAACAAACTAGTTTTCAGTTGTTTGCTTTAAAGATGAGTGTGTGTGTGTGGGGAGGGGGGGGGGAGGGGGCAAGTACACAAAAAATAAACAGAACCTTTTCTGCCATGGAATATAACGCCGTGTTAGCATTTAATTTTTTTATGGCATGACTGATGACACATATAAAGTGAGTGTTGACGTGTAACTTTGCACTATTCCTGCCCCTGTGCTAAAACAGTAATAAAAGCAAATGAGGCAACATCTTCAAACAATTTATTGAAATTTGCTTTAACAGTGTTTTAGAAGTAACCGAGACACACATGAAACAGCGAAAAAGTGTGGTAGACCTGAGACAGAGGAGAGCAAAATGCTGAAAGCACACCACCTAAACTGTGCCTTTTCTGTTGTTTTTAACATAAAACAGATCCTGAAACCTAGGGCACAGTTGTTCTTCGAACACTTTGCTGAATACCCTACACTACTGCATCTTCAAGGCACACAGAAAGCACTATGTACAAAGGTGACTGCAGCACAATTGCACGCAGCGAAGTGCAAGTTGGAAAGTCAAGATTTAAATTATTAACATTGCAGTGAAGCGAGATCGCTCCACTGCTATGTTAAGAAGTTAAATTTCTGCCACACAGTATAAATTACTATGCTTTCAATTGACGTTTCATAATGCCGTTGGATTTCAGTTGTGTATAATCTAGTTTGGTAGTTGGTTATTGATACCCCTCCACTCTGCAATGCCTCTGGGGCCCGGGTGACTACGGAATGAAAATAATGTGCATTCATTTGGTAGGTGCCGGCCCGAACCCCCATGAACTGACGCCCCTAATTCAGGCAGTTCTCGATGTGATCGGCGTCGACTCGCC
The DNA here is from genome assembly GCA_013358835.2 of Ixodes persulcatus. Lineage (NCBI taxonomy): Eukaryota > Metazoa > Arthropoda > Arachnida > Ixodida > Ixodidae > Ixodes > Ixodes persulcatus. Next base: position 74,786 of record JABSTQ010000095.1, on the reverse strand, counting down.
GAACCTGTGTGGGCTCAACGTCGTTGAGGGCGACACTGAAGAGTGAGTGGATAACTTCTACATCAGTCTGTATGACAAGTCAAACGCACTGGGTACCGGGCATGCAGAATAGCTCTGTTATTAATGGCGGGACCCTAAGAAACTGATGTGAGAACAGGGAGATTGTAAAAATTGTCATAGTGCCATACACACAATATCTAATTGGAAATCAGCGCACTTTCATGTATCACTACTGCGTGATGCAGGTTAGGGATAGGGAGCCCAGGCTAGCGGACGTACTGCACTGCCTTTGGGTCACTTATCACAAGCATGTAATTATGAATTTCTCTTCATTTCACTCATGCGGCTGCATAGTTGCTCTACAAACAACCTGCAAACAAAAACCCACATAGAACCTCTTAACCTCTTAACCAACTGGTGCAACAAATAAGACAATATGCTTCCTTTAAAAAAAAAGTATAACCCTGTTGTTACGCATGATATATGATGGGTTGTTGAATGAGTGAACAAACTCATCGTTTATACTGTGACGAAATTGTGCGGAACGCAAAAAGAAAAGAGGTAGCGTTGCTGGCATCAGTTATCGGTTGAACAGCAGGATCAAAAGCCATAGCGAGATTGACTCTATATATAGCCAAGCGAAGACTCTTTTGTAGCATCGTGGATTTCGTAAACAACCAGACTAGAATGTTTGGTTTCACAACATCCTTGGGTCAAATAAACGGCAAGGTTAAGAAATTTATGAGAAAGCTAAAGGTAATGAAATACTGAAAGTTGCAACCGGTGCAAGGAATATTACCGTGATATCCCGAGAGACGACCCATCCCCAAAAGATAGCCCATCACGATTTGTTGCAGGACTTTCTATTTTTCAATGGCTAAATTTGAACTACCTTGTGAACACCGAATGTTAGCCTACCCCTTATATTTACCTAATGTGCTCTCAGTTGTGGGTGGGCAATTTCTCGGGATATTACGGTGAGCATGGACTTCTGCATGAGCACCATGTGTATGGTCCACTTTGAGATGCTTGAAGTATTAGAGAGTTTCTGCTCTACAGTTAAGTACACTGTGGCAAAATGCCAGCAACATGTCGGGGTTACAAACACTGTATGTTCTGCATATGTTGCCTGCACACTCCTAATAACTACAGCAAATCACTTTCTGCATATTCATTTGTCACAGCGACAGTTTGAGGAAAACGGCAGCGCCGCAGCCTCGGGCGTCAGGAAGCGGCCAAAGGGTGGCAGCAGCAGAAGAGTGGGCATCAGCTCCCCATGTCTTGCAGACGAGACGTTGGTGCCGGGAAGCTGCGCAGAGGTATCAGCAGCAAGCTGAGAAGCAGCAGCTGATGGAGGCGGAGAACCTCCTGTTGGATAGGGAGGCAACAAAAAGAGCCATAGATGCCTCCAATGCACAAATCGCTGCGGCAGATGCTGCTTAACAGTATCACACTGAAATGCTAAAGCTACAAACCTTGCAGGCTGAACTTCAAATTGAGCTATTGAAAAAACAATTGGGAAAGGAGTAATCAGAAAAGACCGAGGGGGAGGGGACATTAAGTTCTACGATTTTTTTTTTTAGATTGACGAAGCAAGGGCGGATGTGAAATAATAAAGTACATTTTGAAGTGCAAGGGTTTGTGGAAACCTCAGTATGTTATAGGTAGGGTTCGGAGTTTTCGATTTAAACCAATAAAAACCGATAAAAGTACGCCGAATTCATTTCGGGAAGTTCGGTTTTAACCGAAAAAGGTCCGTTTTTAGGTTCGGAATTTTCGATTTAAACCGATAAAAGACGATAAAGGTTCGTCGAGTCTATTTTCTAAAATTCAGTTTTAACAAGAAAAGGTCACTTTGACCTTCCAGTCGTACAGCAGAGCCGTGGCGGAAAAGTGGAACGACAGTGTCTATCGAAACGTGTCCGAATGTATGGGATACACGAATGGCATCACGACGTTTTGCTTTAATGTGCGCATCATTTATCGGAACGTGAAGTCCGAAATGCCCCATGACTTCGCCATGTACGAGCGTGTTTTCAAACTCGTAAGGAAGACTGACTTGATGCAAGCTCTGCATGCTGTGTTGTACTTTAAAACGTAGCACCGTGTCTCTTTCGGCGGTCACAATTGTTTGATTGGCCGATTTCGGCTCGGGCAGCGCTTCATCTCCTCAGCCCGTCAGTGTCCAGTGGTAGCGTTGAGAGGGCATTCTTGAAGCTCAGGTTCATATTAACAGGAACGAAAGAGTGCGGATCAAGGAGGAGAGCCTGGGCAAGTACATGTGTGTGTACTATAATGAGATCACATAATCCTTCATATCTGACTTGTTTGTACTTCTACGTTTTTTACAGTTGCACACATTTGCCAAATAAAGTGTCCATTTCTTTTTCAATGAATCTGTGCCGTTAATCTTCGAGTGATCACAAATGTCAGAGCTACGTACAAGGATCATCTGATCCGGTGTCTGTTGGTGTTTATTTTATAATCACCGAAAAATGCCGACAAACTTTTGAATTTAAAATAAACGCCGAAAAAGTATGCCAAATTTTGAAAACATAGAAAAAGAAAACGCGGAACCCTAGTTATGGGGTAGTCGTCCCTGGAGAGAAACTGGTTTATCAGAGGGTGCACTCGACCCTATGCGACAGTCAGTAAGATGGCGCAAGTAATTTTAACGAATAACGAAATATTTTTATCGCCTCCCCAGTATTCCAGAGGACCACATTGGTATCCGACACCAGCGACAGTCTAACCAGCTGAGTTTCCATACATGTGCGCAAGCCTGTCGACACGTCCAAAACATCATTGTTGGGCACTAAGGAAAGAAGCTTAGCGATTCGACCCTGCACAAAACAAAACAGCAAGTAAGCAAATAACCTAGAAAGTGTCTGCGCGGCGCGAACAGTGATTATGCGTTTAAATGCATGGTTACTGGTGTGACCACTCGGTGTGCCTGATTTGTTCGTGGAGAGTGTGTCGCAGAATTTGCACCGTTCAGGAACTCTGTACTCTCTTTGTTCACTTCCCGAAGTAAACAGCCATTACCATACTGCAACGTTGTTCGACAGCGATTTTATACACTCTTTACTCTTTTACTAAGTGAAATAACCAATGAGAGAATTGTTCCTCTTAGGTACATGACCCATTAGTGGCTGTTATAATCAGGCCACTACTGTGACGCATATAGGTTGACTCCTCTCACCTGTAGAATACTTTTAAATATGGTAATAATGGTACCAACTTATAGGACAGAGGCACAATAAAATGAAATGGTATTATTTTTAAGGCTATTATTTCGCTCACCCCTATAATTACTCGCACTGAGAGCATTGATGTTCGCGTAGCCTGCAGTACGATGACAAGCACGATGACCAACACGCAGAAGCGGGCCCAAGCTTTTCGCGTAAAAGCCGCACGCACTGTCGACCGAAGCACACAACAGCAATATATTGCAGGACGTTTGCGTGCGTGGTTCCATGGGTCATGCAGCAATCGCACTGCTAAACGCAGTTGCAATTATGCTGCTTGACCAACTCTAACCTCTTACAATGAGGTACGCTGCAAGATATGTCAATCAATCTTTGTGTATTTGTTACTACATACCGAAACTGGATGAGGCGAGAATGAAACTGATCCGTGCCTGCAATGCTGTTCAGAAGAGTTACCTTTTTTGGACACCGCCACATTATATCTTAACTGCATGTCATTGTTGCAACCAACAAAAACATGCTGCAATGAAGAGGGTTTGTGAGGCGATATGGTTTGCAATGCTTGAGGCACTGTTTCTGCTACAATGTTCGGAATCAGGAAAGGGTACAGACGTCTTCAATATAAGGGTGGGCGCCTGAGCGGCATACGACGGGCGCTGAATCGTCTCAAAGCAACGTTTTTTGCAAATAAAAGTGGATACCAGTCGCAGCACAACATCTACTTGCTCTAATATTTGCCAACAGTTCCATTCTTTTGCAACAAGTCAACGCCGCAAAGCCTGTTTACCCTCATATTGAAACCATACATGAAGAGTGCTTAATAAAGTTTTAAAATATCTATGTTCTCCAAGAAATATTTTAGGGTTGGTTCCGCCCCTTACATTAGCTGCCTGTAAACCTACAGTCAAAAGATGCCACGAAGCACTCAAGAAAATTTATTATATGAAATCGCGTGCCACATTCAACTTGTTATTACGATTATCCATTCTCTGGATGTCTACGGAGCCTGGTAAACACACAGCGAGGACAATATCTCTGTATGTGTCTCGCATTTAAGAAACTCAGTTTGAATTGAAAAGACCACATACCCACATACCTACGCTCAACACAAGAACTGGTCGACAAGAGCATGCCGAGCCTCATTGCTTTCGCCACGGCCCGCTACCATGGGCTCCACGGGAACCTCAGTGGGGATGGCAGTCCCTGGCATCGCGCAGGGGTATCTCTTGGCGAGATTGTGAAGCACGCAGCATGCCACGATGATGTCGCAGCATCTGCTTGGCTCCATGCGCAGCTCGGCATGCAGGCAGTGGAGCCTGCGCTTCAGCTGGCCTATTGTCCTGCGTGCATCATATGGACAGAATGAGTATTTATTTAAAGTACACTAATATATTAGGGTTGAGACTATTTCATACTTTCTGAATGCTGTAGCCTACCGAAAACCCGGCAATCATTTCTTATCATTGCCCAGATATATAACAGTATGTTTACGTGTACATCATATTAAACTTCCCTCGACAAATGTTTCTCATAGCTGAGTGTAAGCGAAACACAGTTTCATACAAACAGTCGTTAACATTAGCAGTCCGAAGATGTCTGTCAACGACTTCCATATAGCAACCCGAGCCCGGTTCAATTTGTTACATTTTTACGGTGAGTCCCAGCAGTGTGGAGTATTTTAGAATGTATGACAGGTAGGCGTATAATTTCTGTAAAGGTGGGGCCGGAAAAAAAACAAAAAGACAGCTTTGCATTTGTATTTTTTTGCTCTTCTGTATCTAGGTTGAACGAAAATATTGCCTTTCACGCGTATGTAACAAATCCTACCCCTAACGAACGAACACTGTGATATGTTCTCCAAAAAATATGTTGGAGAATCTTTCACGTTTTTGTTTCTTGATACTATGCATGCGTTTTGTGTGTCTGCTTTTTATGCAACTCTGCATATATGTGTCTACGGTGCACCCTTACGCAGGCCCCCGGGCTGTATAGGGGCACTGTAAAAGTACAATAAATAAATCTATATTCTTGGGATATTATTTTCTTTTTTCTCTCTTTAGCTTCCGTGCAACCACTGCTTTCTGCTTGGTCTAGAGAACACAAAACTGTACGTAGGAGCCTTACAACTAACAGTGTCTTCTGTGCTATGACAACAAAACGTTACGTTGTCTAGTGAAATTCCTTTCAATATAGCAGCCCAGTAACCCACCACAATGCGTGACCTCGTCTTACCTTTCAACAATACTCCTTGTCGTGGTGTGTTCCGTGTTGTACCTGACTTCTGCTGCCGATGATGGCGACAGGAAGGGAGTCATCAGCCACGGCTGGCAAAAGTAGCCGCTGTCACCGAGCAATAGGCCATCGTAGACGCCATCGGCCAGCTTGATTGGTGGTGTGCTCTCGGTGAAAATCCAGGAGTCGAGCGTGCTTCCTGGCCATCTCGCAACCACGTTGCGTATGCGGCAGGATGCGTCAACTACCACCTGTACGTTGATGGAATGGTACAGGTGGCGGTTCACGTACACCTCCTCGTGCACGCACGCTCCCTGGATTCAAAAGTGGGTGCCACCAAGAGCACCCACGACACAAGGGAACCCGGCTACCTCAAAGAACTGCTCCTGCAAGGCAGCACTCTCTGCGACGTCAGGCCACCTGCATTGTCAATCTATTCACAAGTTAATTTACAGCACAATACCCTAGCATGCACATTTCTGCGACGTTTCGTAGACAAAATTCGTTTTTTTCTCTGTTTTCAGTGTTGATCGTAAAAAAGAAATGTCGTAAATATCGCCAAATGACTCGACAAAACAAAATGTTTTGAGAAAAAAAAAAAGTAGGCCCACACCGCGGATCGAACCCGCGTCCACTTGCGTATGAAGCAGACACCTTACCACTATGCTATGCCACCGGTTAGAAAACACGTTGTAACCATTCGTTTTATACGAGTTTCGCGTTTTGCGTATAGCCCTTTCCGGCCGAGGTGCACGACGGAGTGCGTATAGCTTTACTGATAAACAAACTCAACATAATTTGACTTTCTTTTTTTTTTACTCTGAACGCTCAGAAACTCTTTACCGTATGAAGTCTTACCGTATGAAGTCCCTTGCACGCCGTGCCAGAGCTACGGTGACCTGCCTCACAAACCGTGAAGCACTAGAGACCTGCATGTGGACGTAGTCGCCTGCAGTGATGAGGAAGTTGCCTGTGGCGTAGAATTGCAGAGCGACGATCACCTGCTGCTCTGCCGACGAACGCAGCTACGACTTGTTGACCGCTCCAAGTCCGGGCGCAGCGTCTCCGCGAGAAAAATAATTTCCGCGCGACCAAACCGGAAGCGTTGCTGCAGCGCATCCTCGTCGAATTCTTCCAGCGGATCGAGGCGGTCCCGGAACAGACGCTGTCGTCCCAGCATGACGACAGCGTACTGCGCGTACGCGCGGTCTCGTCGACGTCGACGCCTCGTCCCGTTCGACATCGTTTTCGTTATCAAAGTACAAATAGGTCCGCAAATCAGTTGTTAGTAAGTCCGCAGTCGGTCGGTGGGCTAATCGTTGGATCGGTTGGGCAAACGAAAGAGAGGGCAAACAGTTGAAATCAGTAGGAATCGCCGAAACGTGCGTCGCAAGGAACAAAAACGAGACTACAGCACCGGCGTTGCCAGACTGGAAGGCACACGGTAAAGTTATGCGTTGTTTATGGCGAAACATATTGAAGGAAATGTTCCTTACATTTTCAAATGTTCGTCGACAAACTCTAGCATAGTAGCTAAAATTTCTTCGTACCATCTGAAGCAAATAAATTGGTCTTCAAGTACAACAGTACTATAGTTTGACTTAAAATACCATACTAGATCGATAACAACCAGCGGAAAAAGAGGATAAACAAAATGACTGGTTTGTTTCACCGATAGATGACGCATCTTACTGCCCTATCAAAAATAATTATTGTTGTTCTATATCCAGCCGTTTATTACAGTACCTAGGTACTTTTTTCTTCCTAGGCACCATGGTTTACCAAAATGGGTTTACCATCGCTTCGAGAAAACCGGCCCTGGTGCCCTGACCTCAAACCAACATGAGCCATCGCCATGACCGCTTGCCTGAAGTTCTTTGAAAGCACCAACTGCTCCGTTCTTCTACCCGAGCTGTACGTACAATCTCTGTACAACACCCCGCTTCTCATAAGAATGCATACTTCGTCATTCCTCTATGCTTTTTGACGATCTTTCCGACGCCGCCGAAGCATTTAAGGGGTGTCCAAACAGGACACTACAAAACGCACGACCCCGACAAATCGTGAAAATTGAAGCGGACGCCTCACGCTTCAATTTTCACGATTTGTCGGAGTCGTGCGTTTTGTAGTGTCCTGTTTGGACACCCCCTTATACAGAGTTAAATCTTTTTTCTGCGCTCCTCGCAGCTCCTCTGAGGTGGTATGTAAGTGTGAAACGTGTGGTGCTCTTAATTCTGGAGGCAGCGGTAGCGATTGATTCCTACCCTTCTTGGCCCGCACTGTTCCTGCGGTGTCCAAAGACTTTTCTTCACCATCTCCCAACGAAGTCGCTTGTCCGGACGTTACCTGGGTTTGTTTCGAATGATCCACTCTCATCCTAATTTCTCCCTCATCAAGAGGTTTGGATATCATTACCCCGGTTTGTCTCGATTGTATGTCTGAGTCCCAATTTGGATCTGGATCGTTGACGTCTCGTACCGGCGGTACATTGCCCAACACCAGATCGTAAAGAAGATCCCTCACGCGTTTTGCGATTAGTTTTCCCGTGAAATATGGCGTGCGGATCATAATCGCAGCTTCCGGGAGATATCTTATTGTCGTGTCAAGGAGAAACACCGGATTCAACGTTCCTGTCAACGCTTTCTTTGGGACCAACTCTTGGCGAACCATTACAGTGTCGCAGCCAGTGTTTCTCAATACCGATACTCTACGGCCACCCATATATCCCTCCACCACTGCCAAATTCTCACTTAGAAACATCGGAGGACATCCCGCTACCGTATTTACAACGGGTATTTTCTCTCCATTCCTGAGCGTAACAAAGCCGTCATCGATCTCGGCCGACTTATTTCCCGAGGGATCAGCCCGCAAGCATGAGGCTTGATGTCTGTCACTTGGTTTGGACGTACAGCCTTCGGCCCGGTGCCCAGTTCTACCGCAGCTCCAACACTTTGGAGCTTGAGGCATTGGCGGACGAATGCGGCAGTTTTCAACTTTATAGCCGATCCTGTTGCAAATAAAGTAACGCAACACTCTTCTGCCTGCACTAGTTATTGTATCTCCGGGCGATGCCGCATTCATATTCTTAACCGACCCGTCACCTTTAAGCTTGCTGGTGCCGGGCTGAACCTGCTCCTCTAGAAATACATCTGCTTCTGACGCCACTTCGTTTAGGTCTCGGCATTCTCGCTCTCTGAGGAATACTGATAACTTGCTAGAACACGTTACAAGGAACTGCTCCACCAAGACCGCATTACGTAGGGCTTCGAAAGTCTTTGCTACTTCTGCCATCTCTACCCACCTATCGAAATAACCCGCTAGCCGGGCGGCCAACTGCCTCCTGGTTTCTCCATCCTCTGGCTTTGCCTCTCTGAATCTTTCCCTGTACCCCTCTTTTGTGTAGCGGAACCTTTGTAGTAAGGCCAGCTTTACTCGCGTGTAAACCAGTGCGTCTCCGGGTGACAGCCGCCCCACCACGGTCAGTGCTTCACAGGTCAAGCACAAAATAATGTTGTCGCCCACTTCTGTTGCGGCCATCCTAGTCCTGTTTCTGTTCGCTCAAACTGCTTCAAATAGGCGTCCAAGTCGTCTCTTCTCTCTTTAAATTGAGGGGTTAACTTGAGCGGACTCCCATGTTGTGCTTGTCCGCCAGCCTCTCCTTCACCGTTATCGTGGTTTCCTTCCCGGCTGGCCGCCGTGCCTTGCTGTACAGCTTATTTTAGTCGAAGTACTCTTATTCTTTATCTAATCGTATGCATTCGCCTTCTCGTTCTAGCCTTGCGGCATCACGCTCTCGTGCCCTCTCGGCTCTTTTCTCCTTAAGTCTCTCTCTTTCTTCCCCCACCCATTTCTTAAGCTCGGCTCCCTGGTAGCCCAACTCTTTTCCTACCGCAATCAAACTCTGTGGATCCATCACGTCCAACTCAGCTCCACTGATCCGCCCGCACCCAACCCGGCGTGATTAAGTGTACGGAAAGATGTTGGATCCTGGCAGGCTCGCCAATTTGTCAAGCGGGCAGGTATGCGGAGGCCGTGGAGAAAAGAAGGACAGTGCACGATGAGAATAAAGGAATATATATTTACAATAGAAGAAGAAAAAAAAAATAACTAGAAGTAGTGCCCGGCAACCGTTATGATGCTTAACATCTATGCCCTAGATATAAAAAATAACGTATTCGTATACCATCAATAAGTACCATTCTCAGTGGTAAGTCCCCGGTCGAGTCACTCACGAACACTTGCTCGTGGTTGGTGGCTGGGTGCTCAGCGCTCGATTGCTGGACTTGCGGAGCGATGTTTCAGGCTGAGTCCAGTTCCTCGGAGCGTAGCCGAGGCTTGCTTGGTGCGTCGCAGAGACCTAGTTCCCTGGCTTGGTGCATCGCCGAGACCTCGTTCGCTGGCATGGTGCGTCGCCGAGAACTCGTTCCCTGGCTCGGTGCGTCGCCGAGACCTCGTACCCTGGCTCGGTGCGTCGCCGAGACCTCGTTGCCTGCCTCGGTGCGTCGCCGAGACCTCGTTCCCTGGCTCGGTGCGTCCCTGAGACCGGATGCTCCAGCCGATTCGAAAGGATCCCTGCTCCTCGAGACCACTCGCTTCACTTCTTTTTTTCCCCTTAGTGGCACCCCGTGACAGACTTGCACGTGGAGGTGATACGATTGCGCGGACGTCATTGTTGCCGCGATTCAACCCACAGAGCGGAGTGTAACCTGCTTCAATGACGTTTGAATAGGGCAGGACAAGGCATGACGTCATTCCCAGCGATGCCGAAAAAAAAACTCAATCCCAGACTGCCTTAACGTACCAACGCGCTCTCATCCAAGCACCCATCGTCTGCTCGCCACTCGGTCGGCTACGTTAGGCTTAGGTTACGTCTTTCTGCGTGCCTGCGGCCTGCTTTGTCCGCCCACCGTCGCGGCTGACTTTCGATACGATAGGCGCACCAAAATAAGTTTTGATGCGAGCTTGCATTCGCCTCACCACGGAGGGAATCGAAAGCCTACTGAAAGCAGGGCTTGTACGGTCTTTCTCAACAAGGTGCCATTCTTAGCGTTCGTGCCTAGGACACCCGATACGCCCGCTTTCCAAAGCCCCGCGCGCTATGGCGACTCGCTGCAGACGACGCTATCAGCAAGCTGCTAGTAGCCTCCACCACACGCCGACTTCCTACTGGACAGGCAAGTTTTGGGCTTCAAAGCTCACCTGTTAGGCGCCGATTCAGTGAACCCAGGCATGTTAATATTGGGCGAACAACCGCGTTTGCACGGCAGCGATTTGGCACCGAGGTTGTGTGTCCCCTATTTATATGGCGGCGTACGTTAAATGCGTTTCTTGATCATAATGAAAATGACCAGAGAATGTGGTAAAAAAGTGAACTTAGTAAAAGAAAAAAGGTACAGAGAAAAAAGACAGGGAAATGATCGTCTCATCGGCCAAGAGACTAGCCGGCAATTTCGTGGCCACACCTAGTTCAGTTATACTTCGCTCCATATACACCAACTCATGTTTACAAACAAACCGGAGAGCCCCTAGCACACGCCACCGGCGCCGCGCATGCGCGATGGTGGTGTGGGCAAGAAGCTCGCCGTCGCCCATAAACAAACCATTGAAATCCGATGTTATCGGCGTCGGTGTGAGTCCCCCTGCCCTTTTTCGTGTTCGAATTATTGATTCTACGTCTTCCTGGCAATGTCTGACTACCTGAGCGGCCTCAGCGAAATTAACGAGGCTCGTTACACCGCAAAACTTCGCGTGATTAATGTGACATGTGGCGATTCATTCCGCGTGGACGCCGCAGAATGTACGCTAAAGCCTGATTCGCCTGATGAGATTTCGATCGCAATTTTCAGTCGCGATGTCGCTCGGGCTGCAAAAGCGTGAACCGTAGCTGAGATGGTCGACGTGGATACTGAAAATCTCAAGCAGAATTGGACCAAGTGAATCAGGCATAACAAGTCGGTTATGGCCACTGGTAACAATGATCAACAAATCCTTGTATCTACAGTTTACATCGAGCCTGCTTACCAATCTTCAAACTTAAGTCTTTTGAAGCCTGCACTTCTTATCGCAAGTACCGGGCCCACATTTGGTCTACGGGCCGGTGTCGTCTAAAAGAGCAGACGACAAGCAGAAGCGTTTGAAAGAGCAGACGACAGTTCGAATAATCAGGCGGCCGTTTGAACTTCAAGACGCACTGAACGTAGTCCGCAGGTGGTCCGCACAACTTGACGGTTTTTCGGCGTTCATGTTGGAACAAAACAAATAAATCTGAAGACCACAAGTATTCGTGAATTCAACCCAAAGTGCTTCCCGCCCAAGCAATCGTTGTCCGACGGCGTCTGGTTTTCCATTTTCACAGCACATATCCACGTTCTCGGAGGAACTGAGCTCATGAAAACTGATCAAACCTTTTGCGACTCTTTTGGTGCAGCCCCAGTCGCGGCGTTTTGACGAGAAGGCAGGTTTTTGTCAGGTTCCTTTCAAAACAACAGCAGGAATACACGTCTCACAAGAGGACTTCCGCCCATACCCCCAGACCGGAAGTGCGCTCGACCATTACCTCCTAGACGGCTTTCAGGCCTGCGCCTTCCGCCGTGACGTCACTTCCTCCCGTCCTACGGGCCGTCTCGCCAGTCTCGCAACGGTCTCGCTCGCCGCGTCGCGCGCCATATTTGCTTTGTGGTGTGTGTGTGTGCGCGCTGCAGCTGTGTGCGATTTTTTCGTCTTATTTGCTTGCTGTTCGTCCAAGTATTGCGGCATATGCTGGTCTCGACATGCCGGACAAGTGCTGTGTGCCGGCATGTTCAAGTAATTACAGAACAGGGGAAAAGGCCCAAGTGTTTTCTTTCCCGAAGGACGAAGTGTTGCGCACGAAGTGGCTGAGGGCGATTCCGCGAAACGGATTTTGCTCCTACAGAGAATAACAAGGTAAGACATTTTTTGTTACACTGCGCTTCTATAGCAAACTCGATTATTCATTTTTAGTCAACCGAGACCCATATGTAACACATATTTCGGTTTCTTTGCATGCAGGTATGCGCGCTGCATTTCGTGGAATCGTGCCTTGAACGAACGACTTCCTACACGGATCCTAGGACAGGGTGAGTGCTTGAGGTTTCTTTGAAAGTACCACGTCTTCGCCGAGCATCAGTGCCTACCCTTTTTCCGGGATGCCCATCGTACTTGTCGAAACAAGACGGCTGCCCTTCCAGGCTGTCACCGGAGAGAAAATGGATCCGCAGAGAAGCATCCGACCTCGCTCGTGCCATTTCCGAATCCGCAGCATGCTACCAGAGTGAAGAAATTCAGCGTACTTTTTCCTCCCTTCTAGAACTGAGAGAACGGTTGAAGACAGTGTGCGTGCCTGATGTGTGAACGGTTATGCATCGCCCCAACTGCACACGGTTTTTAAACATTGTGGACGAGAGCGCTCCTGTTTTGAACTCATCCGTGACCGTCTCCGTTAATATGGAGATAAGTGCGTGCTTCCGCAGCAAACGCCTACACTGTTTTGGAAGTTATGTGGTTCCAAATGAAATCAAGGATGTCAATGTTCTCCTCGAACTGCTGAATCGGGATGCAACACATTGAGAGCGCCGAGTGTCCGTCTGATGGAATTCCAGATATTGTTTGTGCCCTTCTGGAAAAAATAGAGGAACACATTACAGAGAGCAAAAGGGATATGGGTAGATTTTTGAAAGAACAGGTCACACTGTTTGTAAAGGAACGAGTGCAGTATTCATCTGAGGTTATGGTACTTGCTTGCATATTGTACACCATATCCCCTCACGCATACAAGTTCCTTAGGTCATCAGGTTTTCTGGTCTTGCCACATCCGAGTACAATAAGAAAAGTCTGTTCTTCATTTCAGCTGTCCCCACAGAATGAGTCTGGGCGTGAGAATTTTCTTAAGTACATCACCCACAGAGTAAAACAGCTGAAGCAACATGAAAAAGCTGTTGTTTTGATGTTAGATGAGATTCATATCCAACCATTTTTTGACTACAGAGGTGGAAATATCAGTGGAGCAGCGGCAAACTCCCATGTGGCCGCTACATCCGCACATGTGTTTATGTTGCAAAGCATGCTGAGTTCTTTTCGGGAAGTTGTTCACATTCTCCCTGTGCGCACACTGAACGCAGAGTCTCTACACAAGGTGTTGAAGGAAGTTATCATAGGGCTTGAAAAAATAGGTTTCAGAGTGCTAGTTGTTGTCTCGGATAATAATTCGATCAACAGGAAAGCACTTAGTATGTTTTCAAGTCCCCCCAAGGTGAGAATCGCCTATCTGAACCCAGCTGACGCGTCGCGGCCTTTATTTTATGTCGTCGATGCCGTGCATTTGCTGAAGTGCATTCGAAATAATCGGTTAAATAAAAAACATCAAGGAACCAACCTTTATTTTCCGCTGTTTGACCTATCAATGAACACTGTGCATCATGACGCCATACAGTGGGCATCAATCAAAGAGTTACGCGAGCTGCATAAACTTGAAACTTCGCAGCTTTTAAAATAAACTTACCACCTCTCCTCAAAAGCACTCAACCCTGCCAACTTAGAGAGACAGAATGTCAAGCTCGCTTTCCAAGTGTTTAATGAATTTGTGCCTGAAGCATTAGATGCCCACAGTGACTTGCCTGCCTTTCCATATGCTAAGGAGACTGCGAATTTTGTCAGGATAATAATTCGAAGGTAGAAAATTGTCAATGTTAAAACACCTCACAAAGGATATCATCATCGTGATGTCGACGAGCAGCCAGTTTCATGCTTGACAGATGACCCTAAGCTGACCTTTCTTGATGCCTTGGTGACTTGGCTCGACGTGTGGGAGTTTTATAAGTATGACAATCGCACTCTGACAAGAGAAACTCTAACTGCTTGAGGCATTCAGCCTACGCTTTGCTGGAGTTCACGAAGTACTGCCTTGTTGAACTTGGCAACAAGTATGTGCTTCTTGGAAAGGAACAGACAGATGGCCTCGAACATAGGTTCTGCCAGCACAGGCAGATGGCAGGAAGCCATTACCACATTAGCATCCGGCAACTCTATGAATGTGAAGGCAGAGTTCGACTGCAGAACACCCTTCCTGTAGTAAGCGATGACGACGTGTTCGACATTGATAAAGTCTCTCCTCAGAGTGCCGCAGATTTGTCGTGTTTCGACATTACCATCGAGTCTGGTGACCTGGACAAGCTGAGCTCACGTGTGGCTGTGTTTGGCTATGTGGCAGGCTTTTGTGCGCACTCTGTTTTGAGGGTCTTGAAGTGTGATAAGTGCAAGGAGATGTTGGTTGTTGAGAGAGATGCTGAGACAGACACTGATATACACTCTCTCACAGCAAACCTCAATCGAGGGGGGCTAAAGTTTCCTAGTGCATGTGTAGTTACGATTGTAATGCACGCCGAAGTAGTTGTAAACAAACTGTTGCAGCCCGAAAATTCCACGCTGTTTTTGGAGATGTCAAATCACAGGGACATTGTGTAGCACCTTCTAATTGAAAGTCTGCCAGACTTCGAAGAACTACAAACATGTGAAAATGGCCATGAACCTGACCTTGTGGTTGGCATGTTAGCAAGGTGTGCCACAAATATATTCCTCAACAGTTGTTGCAAGAAAAGAAATGACACTGCTGCTGCTGCTGCAAAAGCTGATGCAAATGCACGTAAATTAAAGACAGTTTCGAAGAAGTGAAAATGAGATATGGTTGTTCTTGGCTGTTGTTTCGTGTGCATTGATCATGAGCGTAAAAAATAAAATGTTTTCCCTGCTTGTGAATTTTCTTTGCATTTGGCATTTGCACAGATTACCTCCTTTGTGTACCTGGAGCGAACGCCATGAGACGGTATTTTTAAAGTGTTCTCGTCCTTTTCTCTATTCTATCTGTTTCCACACCTAGACGATAATCCATCACTTTTACACGCCACTTCTTGATTACACTAAAAAAAGAAACAAACGCAGACGCGTAGCTTCGTGCAAGCCCATGAGAGCGCCTACGTAGCGAGCGCAGCGAGCGTTGGGCAGCAAGCTGGGGAGATTTGGGAGAGGCGCGTCGCCTGGGACGGGCAGTGGTGACGTAACTGACGTCAAGGCACGTGACGCGCAGGCCTGAAGCCGGGTCTAGGAGGTAATGGCTCGACGCGCCACCACCGCGCCTTGACGTAACAGAGATGAGTTCGTATTCGCGACTCCAGCGACCTATAGGGGGCGCCACCACCAAACAAACATGGCGGCTGGGTCCAGGTCGCGTCGGCTCGGCCGGGCCGCCTGAACGGGTGGCGCATTCAATTTAACTGATTTTCTTTTGTTTAATACCCAATTTTATAGGTATTTGAACTGCGACGGTTAAGTGTATAGCCGGTGTACTTAAACTTGCAAAGCATAGTTTTGTTTTCCCGGTGCTCTTTGTTCTTTTCATGTCAAACTTTTGTTTGGGAGATTTCGTTCAAAACCGAAACTATGGGCTCCGGAGAGACGGTGATAGACTCTAATCAGTTTTGATCAGCTAAGGAAAGTGGCGACGACTACAGAATTGTTCCACCGAGAGTAGTTTTCAGCTAACTCGCATGCCTCGACTGTGCGACTTATCTGTCCGCGAAATCGAGCTTCTGTGCGTATCCGCGTTTCCCAGCCATCTGCTCGGTCAACACCACAGGCTGCAGGAAAATTAAGCAAGCGCTTCTTGAGCCAAAGAGCATGTTAACCCGCTGGCGCCCCACTAAACAGCTGATACTCATATTTCAATTCAGGTTTTAGTAGCAATCGAGAAGTCATTTTGACGAGCGGGTTATGTATTATATTACGTACTATGTCCCACTAAAGCGATATTAGTATATTCTTCGGGTTGAAATATGAGCTTAGTTGACTAACTATTAGGTGAACTGCTGAATAAAAGTATATTTGGCAGACAAAGAGATACTACTTAAACTTAGCCAAATGGTTCTAGCCGGTAGCACGGAGACGAATGCGAACAAACTGAAGAGAGTCTTCTTCGGAGATTCACGCAGAACCTCTTTGCATTGAACTTGACTTTGAATCCTGAACGGAGGAAATGAGTATTTTTTGTGGCCGGTCAACCTGAGCGATGTAAATGTATATTGCTGCTGGCTTTTACGGGGGTATAGTATAAATATTGGAGGCGCGATAGATCATAATGCTGTGACAGCTCCTAACTTTGCGAGACGCGTCCCCCACCTTTTGAAAGCAGATAATTTCCCTCATTAATCATGTGCAGCGAGCAGATTTTCCTGAATCAAGTAATTGCGAAATCAGCCGAACTCCTTCAGTGTGGTCTAGAGGCTTTTTCTGCGAAAAGCAGTCAAGATGAATAGCCAACGCACTGACCGGCGTGGTTGGCTCAAACTTGAATGTAATGGAACACAACCAAACTCAAGCAAAGCAGCTATCGAACCTTCCCATTTACTTGACTGCAACATTGGTGTTCCCTCCAGTGAAACACCTCGTCTGTCGTCCTCAGTCCACTGTTCTACATACTTATAAAGAAACCACTTATCATTACCAAGTAGTCGGCACTTTCAACGTGATTCGAGACAGACAAGAAATCAAAACGTTTTTCCGTGGTTCCTCCCCATCCAAGAAATCGAAAGCACGCGACCGTGTGTTGTGCAGTAAACGGGCTTTCAAGGAGAGCATCTTGGGCTTCACAAGGAACACGGCACACTTAAGATTTTCGACGTAATGACATTGTTTCGACCGCGCCGACAAGTGCTCGCAAGCGCCAGAACCGGAGGGGCAAGCGACGACGCTGTCCGGTTTCCCGCTTGGTGGGTCCGTTTGGGAGTGCGAATATAGGGAGGATAAGGATGTGACCTCCTACACATTATAGCCTTCTAGGTACACTCTTAGGTTGGTCCTAGATGGCAAGGTGGAACTGCCGGATAAATTACGTGACTTAGTCGCAGGCCACTTAAGTGCTGCAACAGCATACGGCCGGAACTGGTGTCGTCACTGAGTGCCATGCAAGTCCAAGCCAAAAACAGACGCCGCACTCATATCCACTCTGTGCACCACGCTGGCTTCCGGTAGGTGACGCATAAAATTCATCGCCATGACTCTACCATTTAGGATGTGCTAGAGTAACAGCACGTGCTCCGCTTGCGCAGTAGAGTATCGCAACGATATCGACTTCTTGACTTCATGTGTTGCGGATGAAGCAACCATCGCTCTTGTAGGAGACGCGACGGTCGCGACGATGCGAGGCGGCTGTTCACCGCCTGCAAATGCGCCGGCGACACCGTGCATGCACCCACGTGCGTCTCCGGGGTCACTGGGAAGCGCACGCGCGCGCCGCGTCATGAGTTCTCGCGTTCGCCAGCTTGTATACACGTGTCTAAGTGGAACACATACACTGCCCAAAAGTGTAAGCTTCCCGCTCGTTAGACTGCAGGATAAGATCAACATTTGCGAATGCATAACGAAAAATATGTCCCGCCCAAAAACACGGCTTTCCACCAGGCGGCTTTCCTCGCAAGCGTTCTGTAAACTTTTGCGCATGAGGCCCTTTCTTTACAAATGAGAAGTTCGTGGCGAAATGAAAGGAAAGGCGCTACTCTGGTCCCACCAGAGGTGTAGCCAGGAAGACATCGCCACGGTCGTCACGACAGTAGCTCAGGTATCTCGCGTAGATTTCTATTTATCTTATTCTTCTAATATTGCGCTTATGATTTTGAACGTAGTTTTACGCTACTCGTTTTACACGCCTAAAAATAAAGTTTAATCAAAGTTTCCTGTCATTCAAAAAAAAAAAAATGCTGAGAAAGAAGAACTTAAAGGTTCACAACCACGTTCTGAACGTTTGTGCTTGGGAACCTTAGAACGTCTCGCTTTTTTCTCCCTCTTCATCGTAACAATGTGACTATCGCATTTTCTAAGGAAGACGTTTTTTTTGTTTTTTTTTGGAAAGCTTCGCCCGAGTCAAGGGCATTCATGCACTCGTGTTAAAGGTAATCGCAGAGGGAAAATTTACGGGCGCTTTATATCATGACGTTAAAAAGAAACGCCTTAATATCTGCAATTCGAAACCCGAGAGACTCGAAATATCAGACAGAACAGTTTTGTCCAGGCCATTGTTTTGGGATTCCAGAAGAGCCATCAGTGGAAATTGAAAATAGCGGGAATGCCGCAGCGCCGTGAGGTGAGAATCGTACTTGACGGGCGCTCTCCCGGCGCATGACGAGCACTCCGCATTCCCGTTTAACGACTGCTGGGGTTGTCCGTGCGTGCCAGCGGAATGCGGTTGCACTGCTCGGTGCTTATTTGGATGCATCTCAAAGTCCATTTGGCTGCCGCTGGTGTTGGGGCACCACACCTCAATAACCGTTAAAGTCACGGGAGCTGTTTTCGCGCAAATGACGTTAGTGCCAGGCGTAATGGTTAGTCACGACAGGGTGGTTTTCATGGTTCGCCGACTACCAAAGCAAACAAACAGACTGGATGTCACAAAAAAAAATTGTTTTATAAATGAAAACGACGCTTACTGGCATACGGCGACATTTGTGTCTCGGGCTCGCCTGCGGGGGAAACATAATGTGTGCGGCCGCCAGTGACCCCGGGGGCATGTCGTGGGGATTGAAAGTAAATGTCTTGTTTGCTGACTTCCTGGATTTCATCGAAGACAATATGGATGCCTTTGGCCCTGCTGAAACCGAAATGTTTAAATGATAAAAACACTGTCAGTGACGTTGGTATCTAGAGTTCTACAGGGTGTTAAATTATAATTCAAACATATTTCTTTCCCTCTTTTTTTTAAATAAGGGGTGAGAGCACGACAATGTTTGTTTTTACCTTGTATTTATCAGGATCGGCAGTCACTTGATGAAGGGATAAATATCATGGTAAGTTTTTCGAAATCATTAAAATCTTTGATTTAGCTTTTTAATTAGTGGTTTTAAGGGTCATGTCAGAATTGTAGTATTGACGGCAATGAACATTGAAGGTCAGACCATGTTAAATAACTTGATAAATGGAAAGGGTTTTTAAGATATTATGCAATCAAGGATTGCCTTTTTTTCGCCCGGTTTTATAATTACGCGGAAAAGGCGCGCGTCGAGCTTTGCCTCGAATGACGCTTCGAAGAGTGACGTTGTCGTTTAGGTCACCCATCACTTGTGTCGTCGGCCATCCATCAAGGTCACGATGCCGAGACCTTGAGGTGAAGAAAAGAAAGAAACGTTTTTTGGAAACAAACGGCTCGCCACGGCGGACGTCGAGAATTACAAAAACATGATAATTAGGTAAATAATTCCCTAAAACTTACTAATTACCTCTCTAAAGAACCTGTCACAATCACCCAACAGTTGGGAAACTCTTTCCGGCAACACGACGAAATTGTGTTGCCGGCGGCCCTGTCACATCGCGGCAGCAACAACAGTTGGGCAACATCTTGCTGCCGCCCGACCACTGTGTTGGCCGATTTTTTGTCCGACCACCCGGTCACACCGCGCTGACGGTGGGGACAACACGAGGAACACTCCGCCATCTTGATTGTTTTCCTTCGTTTGTGCGCGACGCGGCGGCGCTGGGAATGGGACTCTATAAAGCGCTAGTGCGTTCGAAGGGCCGAACATTAGCAGAAGACATCATCAACCAGTGAGTGTAATTAGAAAACTCGACAAAGGGAGTATTTTCCAACCTTTATTTTATCAAAATGCTCTTCATTCGCTGACTAAGCAGATAGGCCTAACCGAGGAAAGCGATATCGCTGAAATACAGGGTGTTTCTTTTTATTCTTACACATTTGTTTAAAAACAACCGTGAAAGCTACACTAATGCGGTTTGTGCTGGTGGGTTATACGGCCAGGTGGAGATTATATGGGTGGCTAATCTTTGCCATAAGTCGGCTAATAAATAAGTTTTGTTAATTAACTTTTTAATCAGTGAAAATAGACATATAGTTCCAATAAGAAACTTCCTGAGCATCATCGAAAACCACTGGGTCAACTATTTTTAGAAGGATATAACGCCGGGGCTGCATCTTACGGCGTTCTGTAAAAAGCTTCATTTGGACGCGTTTCTCAATTTCGGTTTCTTATCGGAGCGCATCTTTGCGCCCGCGGTCCTGCTCCCCGGTGGTCGCGGCGCGAAGCCACCCCCTCGCCTCCCTTGCAGAATGGAGGAAAGTAGGGCGCATGTGTGTTGCGCGTCTCAGCCAATGGAGGAGCAGGACCGCGGGCGCGGTGATGCGCTTCGATAAGAAACCGAAATCTAGAGAAGCTGTCAAATGGAGCGTTTTTACAGAACGCCGTGAAATGCTGCCCCGGCTTTATATCCTTCCGAAAATAGTTGATTTAGTGGTTTTCGATGATGCTCTACAAGTATCTAATTGAAACCATATGTCTATTTTCAGTAAATAAAAAGTTAATTAACGAATTTTAATTAATTAACTGACTTATCGCAAAGATTAGCCACCCACATAATGTCCGCCTGGCCATATAACCCACCTGCGAAAACGGCATTAGTGTAGCTTTCACGGTTGTTTTTAAACGAACGTGTAAGAATAAAAGAAAAAAAACTAGATTCGGGATTTACGCCACCATGTGAAGTGTTTCTGTCCGGTTCTTTCTTTTGTGCCATTCCCATATCTACTGTAAGATTGATTTAGCACCGACAGTACCCCAAAGAGTTTATTGTAGAGTGGAATTCAGCTGAACTGACAACGCTCAAAAACTGCGAAACCGACACATTAGGCCTTCGTAACTATCGGTGGAATAAATGTTTTTCAACGCTGTCTATTTGCCTACCGCGTGCTGTTTGATCGCTTCATTCCTCGAAACGTCCTGGGTATTTTCGAAACAAATCAAGTGTTTGGTAGCTTCAGTTTCCAAGTTCCAAGCATCAATAATCATGATCTGGGCGGTCGTTTCAATGCTCCGATTTTTTTATCTTTGCTTTCCTGGATTAATTTTATAATACTTTATCAGCGGGTGAGTTGGCTTGTAATTTTATTTCACTAGCAGTATCGTGAGCTTGTCTCTCGGGAGTTCTAACTTCAACTCCAGTCTGAACGTTCACGACGGTATCTGTGACCATTTCAAGAATTGCTTTCCGTAATTACGCAGTAAAAACGTTCATCAAATTATTTTAGCCTG
Source organism: Ixodes persulcatus (assembly GCA_013358835.2). Classification (NCBI taxonomy): domain Eukaryota; kingdom Metazoa; phylum Arthropoda; class Arachnida; order Ixodida; family Ixodidae; genus Ixodes; species Ixodes persulcatus. The sequence continues at coordinate 53,245 of JABSTQ010000095.1, read as the reverse complement.
CACGTCATCCTTAATTATTATTAAATAACGTTTTCCGAGCCTTCATTTGAGTAAGACGTTATTGATAGGGAACTAGGTCTGCCATCTGAGCTATGTGTGGTGTCGTGTTGCAGGCCCGAAATTCGCTCAGCCAGCGATCATGGCAACACACGTTCTCCAACAGAAGTTGCTAATGTTTTTGTTGCCGAAAGCTGTCATACCGAGGCAACATTTTCGTTTTCTGATCTGATAGGTTTATCGGACAACACGGGTAGCGATTAACAAGCTGCCCGACTTTTGGACAATGTATTGTGTTGTTGCTGTTGTTGCCGTGTTGCTTCAGTGGGACAGGGCCGTAGGTAATGACAGTAAACATGTGATTGCTAAGCTTTATTGAACACCACTAAATCAACTAATTTTAGAAAAATACCAGTGAGGGGCAATAGTTTGCGGCATCCCTACCCCCCCCCCCCCCCCAAAAAAAAAAAAGAACGCTGAATTTAAATGCGTTTTTAAGTTTCGGTTTCTAATTGGAGTCTCGGTCTCCTATCTCGGTGCGGTCAGACAAAACATAGGCGCTCCTGCATAAGTCAACGCTCTACTGTCAATTTTTGCCAAACTTACACTTGATTTTCTTTCTTAAAACAGAAATTCTAAATGCGTTCCTCAAAACTGGGCAGGGGTTTGTGTTACGGGTATGATGAAGTTAATCATGCTGTTTTCAGTCCTGATGCTTTCAGTTTGAATCATTGGTCACAGTGTTCTTTTAATTAAAAATGCATGACGTGACGATATTTCTTTATATATGTATTATTCAAACGTTGAACTTTATTTATTTACTTATTAATTTATTTACGCTCAGGAAACTTGAGCGCATTACAGAGTAGAAAACATATAAATATAAACGCATAGGCAGCAATAAAAACGAAGCAAAATACCGTTATTAAAGTCGTTTTTATGCGTCTATGATTTCCGCTTTTGGACATTGTAACAATGACTCCTCAAACTCAAAACGCTGACATCTATGCTATTCGTTTCTAGTGATAGCCAATTTATTACACCAGAAACAAACCAATTGAAACATTTTTTCATTTTTTTCTCACTTTATTGGCGTGGGTCAGAAACTCCGGAAAGAGTAGCACGCCCATAACAGGGCTGAGCTTTCGGCCTACATTCCCCGCAACGTTTTTTTTTTTTTTGTTTTTTTTTTCGAAATGAAAAAGGCACGCTGCGATGTTTAAAATAAGAGTGAGAAAAGTCTCATCGTGGCTCGTATCTCATAGATAATACCGGGAAATAAATTGCTCGACAATATAAAGATCATCCATCGAAACGTGAGCCCCACAAATGAAATACTGCGAGCTTGCCTTCGCTTACTGTTTTTTGTTGTTTAAGATCCCATTCCGGCAAAACGAAACCATTTTGTGTTTGCGGCCTTTGATATAAAAAACCGACAAATCACAGACAGCACCGAGTTCTAGCGTTTTATAAAAAAAAAGTAAGCAACACAACTGGTTGTTCCAAGGTTCACAGCTAAATTAATTTCGGGAGCATTAAATTGTTTTGTGTTGTACACTTTAGTCGATATGTATCAAACCCTTTAACATCTTGTTTTGCGAAAGGAAACAAGACCATAAAGATAAAATGTTGCAAAGTAGCAATTTGAAGTTTTGGCGATCCTAGCTTGCTTCCCTACATTTTCGTTTTATTTGTCTACAATTGTCCGTATCTGCGTTTCTGGTTAAGTGTTTTTCTTGGTCTTTTGCATTTATATCTTGCGGTCAATGTCTTGCGGAACCTTCGAGGGAAGCTAGGGCAGAGGTTCGAAACAGAACAAATGTTTGTTTTGTAGCTTATATTACAGAGGTTGTGCCTTAACAGAGATGCTTAAACGAAGTCAAGAAAAAAGATTTAGTTCTGAATTTCTTCAAACGCTGATGTATATACAAACGGTCCTTCTTCCATAGGGTGATAGCTTGTTGGAACAAATCTATTTATATTCAGGACGTCAAGTTACGGGAGGCATATGGAACGCTTATGGTTGTAGCCTTGCTGATAAAAATAGAAAAGTGTATTTTAAACGTTCAAATAGTTCAAAGTATTCGCGAAAAGCACGGCATATTTAAGGCAGCGCACCTCCCTAGCAAACAAAATTTCTAAAAATATTGTGTATAAATTTTTTTCTTTTCCTATTCCAAACACAAAAGAAGTTGATACCGCCAGGAATTTTGTGACAATAAAAAAATGGTGGTGTGTTGTGTATGGAAATGCTTCATTTTAAGGAGAGCGTAAATAATAACACATAATTCCCACACTAACAACATGCGCAACATTAGAACTCATACTCGGCGTTTTATTAGTTCAATTGTAAAAATATTGCACATAAAAGAAATCGTACTGGCGAAATCCACTAGAATAAACAAGCTTTTCATAGACAAAAATGGTAACCTCTACTTATGTTTAAGTTACGAACATGAAACAAAGTTTAAACCTCAGTTTTCTACATTTTTACAAATGTTTTCCCAAGCGGAGGTTCGATGGGAAAGATGTAGGCGGTTTTGTTAAGATTCGCTCATACATTACTTGAGTTAAGCGAAGTTTTTTTTTTTTTAATTGGAATAAATTCGTTTGAGAAAACGAGTGAAAGGTTAAATTATTTTGACTATGGAATATCAATAAAAAAACAGCATCGATTTGCAAACTGTTGTGTCATTATGCCCCGCCTTAGCTTAGTACTTGATACTCTGGGACAGCTCTTTCAGGAGGAGTGAAGAGTACGCGTGCACAGCCTTGACGGGCGTTCGCTCAAGACGCGCAATCGCACGTAGTCCCATAGCTTTGTTGTCCAAGACTACGCTTTGCAGCAGCTGTGCATGGGTGCCATAAATGGCCGACCTTCAGTTTTTTGTTTCCTCTTATTACGTTTGCGTCACTTCATCCTTAAGGTAGCAGGTCAGGTTCTTGCCATTTTAGATTCAACTGTGTCTTCTCCAGCATTGGTTTTTGTGGAGACTCGTTCACGACCGATTCAGTGGCTCAGTATCGCGGTGAGACAAAAGAAGGTCAGCAATGGCGGCTGTAAGGTGGCGCGTCTGCAAAGCGTCTGTCGTGCGGTAACTGTGGCTTAGCGTAACTACCGGTCATCGTGCCCGTGCAGGCCCGAACTGGATACGGGCTCACTGCCTTACGGCCTGTCTAGTGAAGCGTGACAGCACCCATGGTTGCAATGGCGACACTGCCACATAGGTTTCTGGAAGCGCCACTAGATGGGGCTGTGCCGCAGCGCGGCCGTAGGTACGGAAGTTTGTGAAGCGCGTGCTGAAGAGCCATTTGGTTCAGCTTACTCGGTCTGTTTACAACCCCCGTGGGGAGCCAAGATATCTGCGTTCTACTTCCTGTATTTCGACGCAGACGCCGACTGCTTAGTAACGGGTTATATTCCGGCTTTTATGGGCGCAGGCAAGAGGTCCTTCGAGGACTTATAAAACACTCTGAGCACGGCTCCAGGGACTAGATTCTTTATGCAGTATCCCGCTGCGTATTCCCGGGTTTGCAGTGCCTGCTGCACACAATCCGTAGATGGCGATTTATCCCTCACAACAAGGTTATCCCTTGGTATCCTCTTCTTTCCCGCTGTACTTAGCAATTCCTGGCGGGCTAGCTAGAGAAAGAACACGCCAGAAACTATCTCTAATGTCGACTTGTTATTCGGGACGCAATGAAAAACTTTTGAGCCAATGGAAACAGAACCCCTTGAGCAGAAAGGTGGGACAACGAGAATACTTGCGCCGCAGTGCCCCCACGAAAAAAAAAAATTGCGTATGTTTCTCCTGCGATGTAAAGCGCCGTATGACAAAAAAAAAAAAAAAAGCGCGCGTACCCAGTCTGTTTGTGGTCCGTGTAACAAGAGTGTTGGCGTTTCTCATAACGTGTTCTCGAGCCTACTTTCACGGCTTCTTTAAACCGCCACGCGCTGTGAATATTTGATTCGCTCGCACACAGCTTCCTGTTATAGCCGCTAGGCGCCGTCGATTCTTCTGGAGTCGTCAATAACTGTATGATGAGCAAACCACGTCTTGGTTTAGAGAGTAAGAGAATACAATAAGTGAATGAAAATAATTAATTGTCAGTAAACATCAAGGCTTGCGTTATTCTATAGTTATCATCATCATCATCCTCATATCTCTTTATTGCGCCCATAAACTACATAAACAGAAGTCTGTAATGCGGCACTGGTATGTAAACGTTACGAAAATAATCATACACAAGTTTCACATAAATCAATTCGAGCAACTTATACACATGACTAAGAATAAAATAGCTTATTACGAAATTGTTTTTGTGAATTTAACATAGTGATTGAAAATATCTAAGTTTTTAATTTTAAAATTATTGACACATACCTCCATTCTAGATAAAGGCGATGAAATTAGGTTGTTCTGAGTGTAAAAAGTAAAAGCAATCATATCAAAACAAGCTGTAACATTAAAATTAACTTTGATAAAGGCTCGGAGTCTATATTATTGTGAATTACTCCGTGCAAAAATACTATATCACGTGTCGGCCTTCCAGCGTATAAAACTTGAAGCCCTAATTTAGGAAGGAAGTTCATAATTATAAAATGTCTTCTGCCAAAATATCTTTCATAAGGTATGCGTACCCAGGCGTCTCTGAACAAAATATATTAGTGCTTCATTATGTGCACTGAGAAAATTCCACACTATCGAACCAAAAAATGTAATCTAAACCTGAGAAGGGAGCAAAAGAAGCGGAGCAAGCAAGCATGGCCCACAAAATGTCGAGTTATACGAGCTATCATTCCCAGCTATCTAACTGTGGTACAAACAATCTGGCTGACGTGGTAGTTGAACGATAGCGAACTATCAAAATGTAATACGAGATCACGAATAAGAGACACTCATGAAATAATCTCACCGTCAATCGAATACAAATACGACACATGTTTCCGTTTTCTACTGTACGACAAAACCTTTGTTTTTTTCAGGATTAATTATCAAAAGATTTGCCATACACCAATCAAGTATACACGACGCATCATTCTGAAGAAGCACACAGTCATCCCTCGAACGAATTCTCAAAAAGAGTTTGATGTCGTCGGCAAATAGCAACGCATTTTAAATAGCTACGCAAAAAGGATCAGAAAAAAAACTGTCTGAAATACGAACGACGCAATGCCGGCCAGTCAGATAGCTTTGGAACCAATTTACGAGCACAGAAGAAAATTCGTTCTGCGATAGCTTATGCAAGAGCAATGCATGACTAACTTTGTAAAATGCCTTGGAGAGATTCAAATAAATAACGTCAACCTCAACACGACCAAGAGTGTAGGGCGCCGAATAATCGGGAAAGGTACACAGAATCGTCTCAATTCAGGGTCCCTTACGAAAACCATGCTGAAAGGCAGTAATGCATTGATTGAAATAAAAAGACACACGTGTGTGTGCTAAAATGTCAAATACCTTCGCAAACGCATATAGCAGGGACACAGGGCGATAATTGTTTGCGGCAGAAGTATTCCCAGCCTTGTGTACTGGAACAACTACCTGACTCCTTCCAAACAGATGGAAAAAATCCCGTACACAAAGAAATATTGAATGTATGTTCTAAGACATTTGCAGGCACAATCGAAATCCCCGTGACAATAAAATTAGGAATCGAATCTATGGCAGTTGATAATTTCGGCTTCAGTTTTTTATGGCCTCCCGTTATTTCGCTAACAGTGACTCTGTTAATCATTAAGATGTCTGAGTAATGGTGATTAATCAAAAATGCGCTATCTGCTGAAACATCCGAAGAAACGCAAGCATTAATGTGACTTGCGTGTATGTTAGCAACGCCTTTAGGGTCAGACAGATATCCTGAATCACTCTTTAAGCTGATACCCTGCCCACTGCGTCTCGTACGCTCTTTGACAAATTTCCAGAGTTTATCTGGATTGTGTAACAAACCTATCTTTTACTGTTTTTCGATAAACCCGCTCGTCATTAATAAACAACTTTTTCACGAGAGAGCGAGAGATGCTAAACCTAGCGTGCCACGTTTTTGCTCCGTTTTTCTAGTACATTCTATTACAGTGGGCTGTTTTGCTGGTATACTGTATCAGATCTTTTGAATACCACTTTAATTACTTTTTGGGCTTCGATGATCGCTAAAGAATAAACTGATCGCTGCCATTTTTTTACTGCTGCTGTGAATAATTTTGCCGCTGAATCAGTTGAAACGTCCTCTAAGATGGGCAACAAGTTATAACCTTCAAAATACTTATAAAGGCCAAAATAGTCGTTACAGTAAAAGGCGGGTGATAGACGTCAGCCTTTAAAAGGGGAATTTCGGCGAACGTTATGCCGTGAATGGGAGCACTTCAAAGTAAGAGGTCTCTAACATTTCCAGCACTATTATCATAGCTGTGAAATTGGTACAGTTCATTAACATGTATGAAATTCAAAACGGGAGTCAATTTTTATTTGAACGCGGTGGTTGTAAAACGATGTGGCCCCGAAACTTTAATCATAAACGTTTATCATCCCTTTTTTTTGTGGGGCATTCATTTTTAAATTAGCAAGGTACTTTATTTTATGGAATGATTTTTTTTAAACATGAAAACGACGTGGGCTGCAGCTTCGAACTAGACTATTTCTGCTTTGAACTAGAAAACTACAGTCATGAACTAGAGGGTTTAATATATTGTGGGCTTACACCTATATGCCTTGTAAATATATTATATGTATGGTCAAAACATATCGCAAGCCAACAGACCACAATTATAACAAATGTGAAAAGATATTGCACGCTAATCACTCCAAAAGCTGTGCAGAAAGAGCGGTTCAAATGACGGCGTTAATAAATTGCGCTTCCATTTAGCCATATTCCCCACAAGACACCTTTGAGCGCTAAACGTGCTCAAATATGGATGTAAAAAAAGGGATATGCTGAATGGTGCAACCTGCGCGTGAAACACCAACAAAATCCCCGATGCAGTGGAGTGACCTCCAGGTAGGCATTGGATAATAGTAACGTCGGAGACACGTGCGTTTAGGTTCTGTTTTAAACGTTCAGTTACGTTCTGCTTGAAACGATTATCAAATTGAATGCTCACGGAGGCAGTAAAGGATGGGTTCATCTTATAAGGTTTTTTCATCCGACAACGGTTTATCGCGTTTGTCCATCCAAACGAAAAATTATCGTGACTCGTGTGACGGAGATGATGTCGAAAGGCGTAATTCTACCTTCTAGCCTTGTCAATATTGTAAAAAAAAAAACTAATAGAACATTTAGATTCTGCGTAGACTACCGTCACCACAATAAAGTAACGCGTACGGACGCTTAAGTATAAACCGCATGTAAGCGATTTCGCGAGCAACATGACAAGCGACGGCGACCCGCTTAGCTGTCACTCCGTCAGTCGTGAGACGAGGCAAACGACAGGAACGCGACGGGAGCAAGCAACTAAGCCGATGAGCGACGTTTTCTAAAAATTCAAAAAAGCGAGCGACGTGACGGGCGACCGTGATAAATCGTCGTCGCTCGTCGCTGACTCTCGTCGCTGTCACTCTTCGCTCGCTAAATCGCTTGCACGCGGGTCAGCCTTTACTTAATAATATAAACATATTGATTGTTCCATTTGACGCGGAATACACTTCGTATAGTGCAAAGGACATGGGAGCAACGATTCGATTTGTTTATTTGCTGAATAGGTGGCATTTATATTGCAGTGATCCCTGCCATCGCTTATTTCATCGAATTTAGATATCTCAGGAACATTCTTGCCTGTGTGTAATATCAGCGACGATTTGGGTTTGTATACCTGTAAATCGAAGCACAAAACCTTCAGTAAAGCTAAAAAAAGAAACGCGACGGCGAAATAGTTTAGGCGTGAACACAGCATTGTCGAAACTTACGTAGTTACAACTGCGCTATTACAAAGTACAAGTTTTTACATTCCGTTGAGGGTCAAACTTGTATCGTCGCAGATGTGCCTCATAATAGTCTCAACATACCAATAAACGGGGCTAAAAGAGTATCGTAAGTTCGCTACTCTTCGCGTTTCAAAATTGAACATTTTACTGCCAGCACTACAAAAGGGACGAGAGATGTAAATAGAGGATATTTTTTTGGTAAATAGAACTTGATCCCAAAAGATTACATGTGGTTTGATGATGGGACATGAATGCTGCAAAATCTTACTCCAGAGGCTCTAATGTCTAAACTTGACGAAAACGTCTGCGAGGAATTCGGCGGGCGTGGTTGACGGGTGCCGAGCTTGACCTTGGCGCCAGCCAATCACGGCGGTGAAATGCATCGCCCACTTTTTCGTCAAGTGTCTGTATTAGAGCCTCAGGAGTGACTAAGAAGGAATAAAGAAAACTCGCCACATTCTTTGTATTTTCAGACTACCTGCTTCACCTGTGACTTCTGTAACATAGTGCGATGTGACTCACACCACTGGAGAACGCGAAGTTATTTGAATAGCAAAGAACGTCGAGGTTGAAACCAGTGTTATACGCGTTCCTCAAGAAAAGGTCAAAATATAGTTCCTCGTTCCTTCTGATTTTTGCAACGCGTTCCCGTTACAAGTTTCATATCTGAAAAAGGAACTCGTTTTCGGTACAGTTAAAAAATGGAATGTATTGTTACATTTACGCGACATATGTATTTTCATGATTACCATACTTAGTTAGATCGAGGAAAGTTTTTTTTTTTTTTTTTTATCTATCCTATGAAAGGGGAACATACAAACAATTTGAATGTGGTGATGAAAGAGCACCAGACGAAGAAAACAAGCGCAAGCAGGGTTTTATTTGTTCATATATTCAACTTTAAAAATTTCAGCTTTTAACATGTTCATGTTTGTTGTGAACGATTCAGACGAGCTAAATGTACTGTTATACCAGATTGCACGATCGTTTTACAACAATCTCAACCGTTTCGTTTCAACAAAGTCCCTTGTTCGAACTTAACAACAGTTGCTTCTAGACGTTGTTGTCCGCAAGACGAGCAAGTGAAGAAGAGGGTAGGGCTTTTGGAAGGTCAGTTCTGAAAACTAAAAGTCTTTCGTGAAGTTTGGAGTCGTTGTTCGGTTTGAAGGTGGGGGACAAGGGGAGAATAAAAAGGTTAATTTTCGTGTAGCTTTTAAGTGACCACTCACGGGACACAAGGGTGTGTTCGATGTCTGGTAATCTGTTTTTTTTTTGTTGTAACTGTAGGTATCTTTGGGGAAGTTCAGTGATGGCTGTAGTCAGCCTTAGATTTCAAGGTGTACGAGGATTAGTGGAAGCAAAGGAAGTAGCTGTGTTTGAAACGTCTCTCTTTCTCTGTCTTTTCCTTCGACTAAAACTTTGCTGTTTGTAGCGAAGTCTCGGACAGTGAAAAAAAAAAAATCAATGTCCACTAGCTCAACTGCACCCGATTGGTACCAAGCGAGGACCTCATAATATAAACCCTAAGATAAGTGACCAAAAAGGTAACGACATCCTGCTCTTCGTAGAAATATTGTTTTTATACTATTAAAATTTCCCTCTTAGAAATAAGATAAAAAATTACCCCACTAATGAAAAAAAGTAACGCGGTTTTTTTTTCTGTATCAGTAAGAATGCACCGCGTTCCTGTTCCACTTCCACCGATGGAAAATAGAACGGCGGCGTCCCTTCGTTCCACCTAAAAGAAAAGCATTCCAGGAACGCCGTTCCGTACTACACTGGGCTCAACAAACCAGAATATTTCCATAAATATTTGGTCGAACTATTCTGACCAGAAAGCGGAGATGGCAAAATTACTTTCAAAAAGTAATTAAATTACATTACTAATTAATTTGCTGAAATCTGCAAAAATTTAATTAAATTACATTACAAATTACCGCAAAGAAAAGGTAATGTCATTACATTAAATTACTTTCCTAAAGTAATAAAATTACTTTCACGTTAATTTTTAGTAACTTGAGGCACTAATTCGTCATTATTTCATTTACCGTATATGTACCAAAACTCAAATCGTCCCGTTAAAATTTGGGCTAGTTGGTGAAGAATGTTTACGGGTAAAACAGCGCGAACAAGGACACAGGACGGAGATGTTCACAGATGGAGCGCTGAGCACAGCGCTCCGTCTCTGTACATCTTCTCCGTCTTGTGTCCTTGTTCGCGCTGTTTTACCCGTAAACAGATCTTCCTATTTACACCTCAACAGCCTTATACGCCTCAGAGTGAACAATACTGGACAGTCGTTTTGCTGGAGCACACGACATAAGTGTTAAACATTATGAATAGCTTCTTTAGATGTGACTCAAAGACAATCGACTCACCGGTTTCGCTTTTCATTCAACGGTGAATATCCATACTATAACGGTGATATGTTTCCGTCTTCCCGTTTTAGAATAAGTTACAGTTCGTGTCAGTTTGTTAATTTAGGCAATGGCAGCTTGTTCTTACAAGGTGTCGTCACGTTAAACGTTTCCCTTCCGCCTCGGACGCAATCTAATCCTATTCTTCCAAGAGCACTAGTTCACGTATTCCCGGTCATTCCTCTCAGGTAGCATTGTTCTGAAACACCCGAAAAGACCAAGTTTTTGCGCTTTGTCACACAGGGAGGCTGGATAATTGATAAGCAGAAGTGTCGCAGGTTGAGGAAAGGAATGGCGCGAGTTTGCTAAATTGTGTACTTCCCCGAAAAAAACGGGAAGGGGGGGGGGGGGGCGATATCTGCTCGTAGGTTTATTCACAAAAGTTCTTCTTAAGGGAAGGCCGCGACGCATACCGCTACTGGCACCTGCTTTGCTCGAGGACGCACGAGACCTTCTCGGGATTTGACGAGCAATTTAGAAATAACTATTTTTTTGGTCGCTTGTTGTTCAAAGTGGTCTAAACTTACGGTTTGACCTTTGCTTAACGAAAGAACAAGAAGCCCGGGGATCTGTTCGTCTTGTCGTCTCAGGTTTTAAATTGTGTTTACCTCACTGGGGATGTGCCCGTCGCCTTGCAGCCTATAAGCCGTTCATTCCTAAGCTGACAGTGCGGTGGAAGCTACGGGCTCGTTGGAGCAGTCACACGTTCATCGCTCGCCACATAACCATGCTCTCGTTCATATCCACGCGCAGAGAAAGGGACAGGTTAGGTGATTAAAGAAAGGTGTTTGATTGGTTCTGGTTAGCTTACAGTTCTCACCGCACTGCCAACTTAAGGGTGAACGAAGTATAGTAACGTCGTGAATCTGTCTTGCCAGCAGTTCGTAAGACGCGGCCTTCCAGCGATGTCTACACGTAAGCTTTTCTGCTTCGCCTCTCCAGCCCGTTTCTGTGCGTCTGTCCAGCTCTTCGTACGACGCTTTGCAATTAGCTAGGTGGCCGTCGTTTATTTCCTCTGATGTCTCTTTCACAACCGTTCACCATGCAAATTATTTTTTTTTATTTAATGCTTGGGAACGACCTTTTTAATTATGGACAAAAGTAATTTCAAAAAGAATGGGTAATCTTCTCCAAATTACTGCCTGAAAGTAATTCATTACACTACTCATTACTACAAAAAGTAATTTAATTACTGTAATTCCATTACAGTAACGTCATTTCTCCCATATCTGACAGAAAGATACTTGCATCATGTGAATGTCACTTTGATGTTATATTCAAGTTCTGTCAAATAACTTTTTCAGGTAACAGAAAACGAATGCCAGGGCGAGCAATTTCTCAAAGCTGCAAGCTCGTTCCTCTACTTTTGACAGTTTGTCAGCAGACACTCTATTTTTCATCGGTGCGTCTTGTATGCCTTTACGGATTTTCTATCGAATACTTACAGTTAGTGACCTCCATCACCGGAGTTCTTGGTCTTGCTGAGTCACTCTCACAGTGTGAGTACCTACCTCAGTCTGCAAAGACTGTCTCAAGCGCAACACTGCAGTAACAATTGTAGCGCAAATTACCCCTTCACTAAATATATATACAGAGTGTTTCACGTAAATTTAGCCAAGCTTTAAAATATATTTGTGCATTTTAGGAACACGAAACGAAAGGAATAAATTTTTAATTGTTGGGAGCAAGTCAGGCTTTTTTTTTTTTTGTACTTTGCCCATTTATGAATTCATTAAGATTAATTATCAAACTTTTCCAATATCTAGTTTGGAGAAAACTTTCAATGACAAAGTTGTAGAGCGTCAGTAGGGTGAAGCCTTGGGTGAGTTGGCTTTGCATAATGAAGAATTAAAAACAGCGCGAAGAAGACGAAGGACGAGAGGAGACGTAGACAGAAAGAGCGCTGACTCTCAACTGAACTTCGTTAAAACGCAACACGTAAAAATCGCCGTGAATAAATACGACGCAATTCTCATCACCTTGTCATGCGCTATGACTGTCATACACATGCTCCCAGGAACTCCAGCTCTTCATCAAACAGAGCGATCGAGGGCTCACTTAGACACACGCTATTTCTTACTCGAGTGAAGTGGTACGCCTCAGCAATCTCCCTCGTTGTTTGCTGCCGATATCCCCCAGGATGACTGTGTCTCCTAACATCGGTTCACACCCACCTCTGTCACAATAAATGATGAGATTGCCCGGGGGCGATGACCTCATCGAGAAGCGCGTGTTCTCTTAGCCTATCGTTTATGCATCGGCCTGTCTGGCCGATGTACTCTATTGCACTACAGGGGTATCTAGTAAACGATACCCTTTCTACACTGTACAAACTGTTTTGTGTGTTTCTTCGTACATGCGTGACTCCTCTGTTTACCACGTTCTATTCTCGCACATAACCTTCCCAACTTTAATGGGGCTGAACACACCACCGAAACGTTATGTCTCGGCGCCACTTTCCTCAGCCTATGAGTCACCTTGTGTATGTACGGTAGAACCACTGGCCTTATTTTAGGTTTTTTACTACACTACTTTTCCGGATGTTTCAGTGCCTTAATGAGACACTCTGCCACTTCCACGGGAAGGCCGTGCGATCATCCTCCACCCCCCTTGCTTAGTTAGGCTTTCTAATTGGATTGAAAAACTACACCTCAACTCATGTGGATATGATTTAACTCAGGTCATTTTCAGGCAGGTTATGGCGATGCCCCTTACGTGTATCACAGTCAAAGTGCATGACAAGGTGATAAGAATTGTGTCCTATTTATTCACAGCGATTCTTATCTGTTACTTTCCAATAAAGTTTAGTTGAGACTCAGCGCTACATCTCTTGTTGTCCTTCGTCTTCTTCGCACTGTTTTTGATTCTTTAATTTATAGAGCGCCCTTATAAATATCCGATTCAGTGGTTTTTATCAAGAAACATCTAACACGGTTCGCTTTTCAGGGCTGCAAAACAAAAAAAGCGCGCAAAACGAAGAAAAGACGTGACTTTGCGCTTGCACGCCTTGTATTAGAGCGCTCTCAGCCGCGACTTAAATAAACTAGGCCCGCATGCTGAATAAAAAACGGTTGACAGGACGCTGTTGTCAGATTCGCGTTTTTATGTGTTTTTTCATAATTTGCTCGCTTTTCTCGAAGCCCTGAAAAACGAACCGTGCTAGGGGTTTTTTGATGAAAACCACTGAACTGGATGTTTCTTTGGACGCTCCACAACTTTGTCATTCAAACGTTTACCCTAAATAAAATACCTCAAAAGTTAATTAATGTATTTTAATTAATTAGTTAATCGGGCAAAGTACAACAAATAGCCTGACTTGCTCCAAACAATTAACGAAGTTATTCCCTTGGTATTGTCTTCCTTAAAATGCACCAAAATACTTTTAAACCTTGGCTAAAGTTACGTGGAACACCCTGAATATATATATATATATATATATATATATATATATATACAGGGTGTTTTTTTTAAGCTTAACAGATTTGTTTAAAAAAAGCCGTGAAAGTTACAATTATGCCGCTTGTGGAGGTGAGTTATACGGCCAGGGGGACAGATTATAGGGGGCTAATCGTAACGATCAGTCGGCTAATTACTTAAAATTCGTTAATTAACTTTTTAATTAATGAAAATAGACATATGGTTCCAATTAGAAATTTGCTCAGCGTCGTCGAAAACCCCTAAATCAGTCATTTTCAGAAAGACTTTGAGCGCGTGAGAAGCGTAGTAGTGAACTGAATTTACCGCTCGTGGAGCAGGTACAAAGCTAGAGGTTGCGATAAGGCGCCCGCGCGATTTTTCCGTCTCTTATCTAGCCCCAGCCTTGTACCTGCTCCGCGAGTGGTAACTTTAGTGCACTACTACGCTTCTCACACGCTCAAAGTCTTTCTGAAAATGACTGATTTAGGGATTCCCTATGACGCTGAGCAAGTTTCTAATTGGAACCATATGTCTATTTTCATTAATTAAAAAGTTAATTAACGAATTTTAATTAATTAGCCGACTGATCATTACGATTAGCCCCCTATAATATGTCCCCCTGGCCGTATAACTCACCTCCACAAGCTGCATAAGTGTAACTTTAACGGCTTTGTTTAAACAAATCTGTTAAGCTTAAAAAAAAACACCCTGTATATATATATAATGTTAGCGGCAGACGAAGAGGAAGACGAGGAGTACAAAGGTTCCCTGTTGAACGGTTGCCGCTTTCTAGCGGTGTTATAACGATCACGGAGAATCCATTGTTGGCTGCTCCCTGCAAGGTGTTGCCGGAGTAGGACGTAACGTGCAGTGGATTCGCCATCGACGTTTACAAGTGATCCCACCTCTGCCACCAAAATGTTACAGGCTCACTGAAGTCTACTTCATTTCCGGCTGACGGAATGCCACTTACCGTTCACAAGGGCACCAGTGTACTGCTGGTCTTCCTATTCGTCAGCCTCTAACAGCATATATATATATATATATATATATATATATATATATATATATATATATATATATATATAAAGAAAAATAACTGGCGTGCCGTTACAAATGTTTATTTTTTCCCTCAACTGTAAAGTAAGAATTTGTTTAATTGTCATTTTAATGCGTACTGAGATTGATTATATAAACATCTTGAATATGTTTGAAACAGGATTTGCTCCTTCTATTTGTTTTACTCGGTGGAGCCTTCACGCGCGCGTTTGCCGATATCCTTTTTGAGTTGTGGGCACCCTGGCGGCTCTACAGCCCAGTTGCCCGACTGTAAGGGAGGGGTGCCGAACTTTTGCCGTGTGGCGGCGACGTCACTCCAGCCACGCGCACATCGCGTGCGCCGCCTTCATAAGGCGCATAAGAGACGGCGCACAGGGAGTCACTGACTGGACTCAGCCGCCGTGGGTAACAATGTTAATCGTCCTGTTCATGTCCCATTAAATGTTATTTCTTGTTGTTGAAACCGTTGGCTTCGTATTATTCCTCCGGGTCGGGTATGCAGCAAGGCAAACCGACCACAGAGTATATTTGTTGATTAGTCGAATACGGCAATTATGACGTACCGAGCTTCGCGGAATAAATATTGTTCCGGATGGTGAGTGGCGAGACACTGAATGAAAGTAAATAAACGTTGTATAATGCGAACTTGTGCCAAAACAAAAAGAAGAATATAACCGGCGTCGTCAGGGAGCGTCGAGTAGGACAGGATGGGTGTCTGCTTGCAAGCCGAGTAGGACAGGCTGAGACAAGACAGGTTTTTAAGCCTCTTGCGACGGCTTAGGACCTGTTCCAGCAGCAGCGCATCCGGTCCTAAGCCGTCGCAAGAGGCTTAAAAATCGGTCTTGTTTATGAGTTGTCTTACTTTGTTGAAAGTGTGTGAACGGGCTTCTTAACCCTGCAGAGCCACGCGGAGCGCCTTTTGCAGATACATGGGTTTCGCGAACATTCGAGCTAGAATGTTTTTTTTTTTTTGGTTGTTCCACGCGGAAGGAGCGAGAGCTTCTCAAACTTTCTAGAAACGTTTAATCTAAGGAATTAATAAAAGGCGCGCGTGGCCACCAGGAATAGAATAACTCTGCGTATGTACCAGGTGTTGCCACTCGACCACGCACGCGTCGATGTGAATGCCGTCATAATGTTTAACGCAGATTGTAAAATAAGGTTAGGTCAGGGGACAATTACTACGGCGAATCTGTTCGTCGTCTTGAAGTCTGATTTGCGATCTAGGCGTTGAAGCTCAATTCGCTCTTCGGGCGCGGGACGGGGTTTTCATGACACTGTCGCAAGACCACTGTAACCTACAACGCCTCTTTTCACCACCATCCTACCTGTTTTAATCTTGCCCTGTCGAAAGATAAATAAGGCCATCGAGGCATGCAGAATTGCATTCTACCGATAGGTACCTTGGATTCTTTGTGTATGTGGGGAGGATTACTGATTAGAGTAATGAAGGTAGCAACACGGCAAATAAAAAAAGTACATGCCTTGCTGGGAATCTATCGCGGATTATCCTGGTGCGTAGTCCAATGCTCATCCCAGCGTAGCAGATGAAATACTCGTTGCTACAGGTCAAACATGTCAGTAGCTTTTTTCCTTTTCTTTTCTAAAATATAAAAATACAGGAACCTATACTAAGCTAATTTTTGCTTAAATTCGGACTGCATTCGGGTGTGCATCGATCTCAAGTGTCTTTACAATAAAATCGGTCACAGTTTGCAAAAAGAAAACAGCACTGCAGAGGTAACCGCGGTACATGGTTCAAAGCTACTGAAAATTAAACATTTCAATTTATCTCAAAATTTCGCTTCTCACAGATTTGGCAATTTTAGAAAAAAAAAAAAAAAAAAACCTCTTTATGTATGCTGATGGAGGAAAGACGATTGGCTTAGTGTACACGTAAACTACCGGGCGCTTTCTTTTTTCTTCTTAAAAACCCCAATTTGTAAATAAAAAGAATTCCCGTTAGGGCACTTTTAATTTTCCATTTGTGCACACGACATGTAAACAGACATGGAAAGTAATCCGTGACATGTAAAGAATTACTTGTAATCCGTTACTTTTTTGTAATTGGTAATGTAATTGGTAATGTCATTGGTAATGTAATTTAGTTACAAAATATTGGTAACGTTTTACATTAATTACTCGTTACATATCTTTAAAAAATATAAACATAACAAAGAAACTGGAGAAATTTGAGCAGGCAATTCAGACACAAAGAGAGAGCAAGTTCAACAAATTTAAATAGAAACCACCGTGAAGAGAATAATAACCAAAAAAAAAAACGATTTTTCTTCTGACCGGTCACCAGATCCACTAGAAAGATGTGAAAATACTATGCGAAAAACAAAGACCAAGAAGACAATGCCGAGTAGACTTAGCATCTTTACATCGCCTTCCATCGCATTTTTCTTCGGAGAAACTTCTTCGCGTTTCATTGTTTTTGACTTTTACACCACTTGAAAGGCCCGTTTGCAATGGGAGCTTTCGTAGGTCGGTTCCTTACCTCCGGATCTCCTAGCGGAGGTAGACGCTGCTACTGAGCATGCGCACCGCTAGCTTTGTCTGCAGAATTCCAGGGATCATTTCCAGTCGTGTAAGATAGTGGGATGGCGGGTGCAGCTGCAGCTTTCGCTGCCTTGTCAGCATACAGGTGAACCTTGCACCGAAAATCTATCTCTCAAGTAAAATATTGTATTTTTACAAGGAATACTATAACGGGGGTGCATGGGAAATGGAAAGTAGTGTTGCAGAACATTTGTGAAAACATCGAAATTTTTTATTTTTTTTCTTGATAAGCGCACTGGAAGAGGAACGTGAAAGTAATTTGTAACGTAACGAGTAAAGTAATTAGTTACTTTTCAGCGAAAGTAATTTGTAACGGTAATCCATTGCATTTTTGAAGTAACGGGCACAAGTCTGCTTGTAAACTAAGACTAAACGTGTACGTCTAGCGACGACTAAAAAAAAAAAAAATTTGCTGGGCATAATCAAAAACCACTAAATCAGTCATGATTCAAACGTTTGGGAGCACGTGCATATTTTTGTTTTGGGTGGGGGCCCGGAAAATAGATTCACATGCGCCGGCTTTTCCGTTTCTTATTCGCATTTCGCTCCGACAGAGTTCTGGGTGTATCACAAATGTTATTTTCTGCGCACCACTGCTCTTTGTAGTTTCTGAAAGTATTTCCTAAATTAACTAATTTAGCTGTTTTTGAACATATCTAGCAAGTCTCATACAGCTATTAAAGATGTTTTTTTTTATTAATTAAAATGCATTGAATACCTCTGTCAATTCGGCGCCGAATTGCGCTCGCAAACTTGTTACTACTGGCCACCAAATCTGGTAAGCTAATGGCAATACTAAAACTCTTCTAACGCAAGTTCCTGTTATTGTTTTTGGGAACCCTAAGGACGGTTACTTTGGTTGAGCGATCACACGGCATGTTTACGTCACCGTGATGCAGCGTAATATTTACGCTTACGTGACTAAAGTACAGCCGTCAAATCCGACTCTTTATTACACAATGTAATTCTTCATATAAGGCTTTATCGACATATCGAAATAGAGCTGCGAGTTTTCTTTTTTACAGCGATAGCACCCCCCCCCCCTCCCCTCTGAAATGATGGCGTAAGGCATCCGGCTCAATATCGCCGAATGCTGTCAAAAAAAAAAAAAAAAACATTGTTACATTTTGTGGCCGTTAGGAAAAAACATGGGTTGCTGGGCATGGGCCGAGGGCGTTACCTCAGCGCTACCATCTCGTTTTTTTTAATATCTGTAATGCATGAACAGAAACACAATTCAAACAAATCAAAACGCAATCTCTTCGTATTAATACTTCATGTCAACTCGATTGGTTCGCAATGTCTAGTTCTCTCTCCTAATCGCACGAAACGTTCAAGCTAATTACATGCAACGGTATGAGTCGCCAAGCTCAAATACACAGACGGACATGAAGTACAAAACAGACTTCGCGCCTCAAATTAGAGTATTAACATGGTCAGAACTGTATCATACTAATCACTCCAAATCGATGAACGGAGATGTTAACATATGATTAAAAGTGCGGTAGGCTTGGGCATGCATCAAAGAGACAGAACCATTCTGGTACCGATGTGCGTGCCTCGTATGCGCTCCTTACTTTGGCAACTTCGTCAAAAATAATAGTCTCGGGAAACAACCCTACAAAGCTTCTAGGAAGTCTATTCTACCTTCACATTTCCAACATAAAGTGTCAGCGAATCCCGCAATTACGTTTCTTGAACGACGATTAGCTTTACGAGCGCGTGTGCGTGCAGGTTCGATCAAAGCGTTTCTCTCGCTGTTCTAGCATCGCTTTCGGCAGCACTATACGATTTAAAACGATATCAGTTTTGTGTACCCACAAGAATGAAAAAAGAAATTTCTAGATTCGTTTGATTCCTCTGTTTTTGCTCACAGATTTTCACCAGTGTGATTGTACCGCATAGGCAGGTTCATCCAATCACGAAATCGCAAACAAAGTAGTTGTGGTGCACTAAAAAAAGAACATGGACAGAAAGGAATGTACGAACGTTTCTGGCGGACGCCTTTCTTCGAGTGATTGACACGAAAAACGGCAAGGAACAAGTGAGGGTCGTACACATCACGAAAATGGGGCTAAGAACATTGGTCGAGAGGGAAGGGAAGGCGAAGCCGTTAGAAGCTGGAGTGCAACTTCTTCGCTTGTCGTTTATTGCAGTAAATAACAAAAACAACTAACACAAAAAATAAACAAGCAAATAAAAAAAAAAGCTGGGACGCGCAAGTGACACGGAATCTCGAACATGCCTTATGGCGTCCTCCGCGAGAACACGATACTCAGAATGATCCTAGGGATTCTCCGGCAGCCACAACCACGACTTCTTTTTCTTGAGCGTTGTGAATAAGATGGGGGAAGGGAGAGAGCGCCAATTGTGGATGCGCACCTGGCGCGTTTGTCACTGGCTCCCACAACCACGACTACAACGGTTTCGACGGGCAGACGCTCGGTTCGGGATTGGTTCTATGAAGTCCTCCAGTCTGGGTGTCGGGTGACGCGTGTTGTCTTCGAAGCCGCTTGTTTCAGAATGTTTTTCTTTTTTTTTTTTTTTCTTTGAAGAAGCCGAGGTCTGTTAACAGCAGTAGGGACAAGTTATTGCTATTGGTTTTCCGTGTGAACTTTTTTTGCGTCCGATTCACGAACCTGCCCAGTGTCGAAACCGCCTACGCGGGAAGGTTGTTCGCAAACCGGCACGAACACAAGAACTACCCCCCCCCCCCTCCCCACAAAAAAAGAAGAAAAAGCAAGAAGATGAAAACGGGCGTTTTAAAACATATGGCATTTCGTACGGAACCCCGGTTTTCTAACTCACGTGAAAACACTTAACTTGCACACGAGAGGCTGCTTTCTGAGCACCGTGTGCGTCTACCCCTTGACCCTGAAACGCGGGGCCAGACGTTAAGGTCTGCCGGGGAACCCACGGCCGAGACATACACACGTCACCGGTCGCCTGGTCGTTTGCTGGGAAAAAAGTGCTTCAGAGCTCTTGGAATGTTCAACCTTGAACATTTGGCTGGGAAACAGCAAAGAAGCAAAAAAAAGCTCAGTTTTTAGACGATAAGAGGCTCGAGACTGGGGCCATCAGCTCACTGGAAGGAAACGCCTGCAACGATCACCAAACTAAGTCTTTGATGAAAAATATTCGGGTGCTTCAGAACCAGCTTGAACAAACGCTATGCATAAATGACAAACTGAGGCAGAAAGTTTCCGGGCAACGCCATACTATTATAGCGCTAGAAGAATATCTGACGAACAAATGAACGGGAATCTTGCTTAAAAGACTGCTCTCGAGATTCGTGAAATGCAGCTCAACAAGGAGAGTTGGTGAAGGCTCGCGAAAAGTGACCAGAGGAAATTGCGAGTTGCTGCCTGTACAATTCGCGAATCACTGAACGAACTGTTGGGCAGTTTAGGCCCATACCTAGAGGAAGTGCTACTAAAGATCGTAAAGGGTTATTGCATAGAGTGGCCTGCAGTGAGAAAGGAGAAATATTCCTGCGGCATTGTGCACATCAACCCTTTCATGGCGAAATGATCAGCTTCGCGCTAACCGTTCCAGTGATGACCAGCGCATAGTTTACAAAATCGCAGTGGTGCCTGACAAGCACACTGTAACACCTTCTGGCAAGACCTTTCTCGCACTAAATATAGCCTACCGTCGCTCACTCTCGTCAACAGCTACAGAGAAGCCGTTCACGAGTGTTCTGAGATTGTGAAAACACCGGGGAACTCGATTGGTGCTAAAGTTTCGTTTTTGAAACAAGTGGATGCTGTAGTGCGAGAAATGGCAGTCGAAGAAAATAAGACTCTCCCAGAACTGATTGCTGATAGTCTGACAATCAAACTCGAAGGAGATGGATGTAAAATATGCAAGATGTCGTGGGTAACCCTGTATTTTGGCCTCAAAGAGGGCATTCAAACACTTGTAAACGAAATTAATGGCGTCATACAGGCAAAACAAATGGCCGACGGTGAGGCTACTTTCTGTGTAGACATCTTCTTGAGTAGTGACCTGAAGTTCATCTTGATCTTGCTAGGACTGCAGTGAGTTTCATATATTTACTCCTGCCCATTCTATTTGGCCGAACCAAAAGACAAGTCTAGTCGAACCAGCCAGTACATTCAACGGCCCGCCTCTTGCACAAACACTCAGCAACATGAAATCAGAATGCGACTCACTCCAACATGGAGTTTTGTACCCGTCCCTCTTTCAGATCGAACCATCCGTAGTAGTACCGGAAAAATTGCATATGAGGACGAGGATATTTAACCGACTTTTAGATTTTCCATTAATGTAGTTTGAAGATCTTGACTGTAAGGAAAGAATGCGAGACCCCGGAGCTCCGAATGTGCACACGAGACATTTGGTAGCATTGGTAAACGGGATCGGAGTGAAGTTCGATATCCGAGAGGACGAAAACAAAATGCTCGTGTTCAGTACTCTTACAGGCGAAGGATACAAGCGGCTGATCAAATTCGTTCCAGAAAAGATTAAAGGAAGCCTTCACAAAAGAGAGAACACCTGGTTGTCTTTCTCTGGATGACATTTTCTGAAGTTATTGACCACCCAGAAACAAACACAGATGGTCGAGCTATTGTCCAGAAAATCAGGCATAATTAAAAAAAGCCGCAAAAGTAGACAACGTTCTGAGGCAAAACTACAAACCGGGTCGAGGGAACTTAACTTTGACGTCATGAGTGCGAGATAATTACGGACGGAATTGCACGATTTAGGTGTGCATACAACCGATAAGTCTGTATCTAGGCTTCGCACTATGTTGGGTAATGTGGCAGAGCATTGAAAAGAATCTTGCGTGATATTCATTATGTCGGTCCGTTTAGTGGCCGTCCATGGCTGACCGTCCAAGATATTTGTCGAATGGTTGTGATACCCTACTTGCCTCAACCTCACGCCGTAGATCTGCGAGCGTTGCCTTCATTTTGACTATTCCGCAGCGAGACACATCTCTACTTTTCCACGGAGCAGATGAATTTATAAAGGAAAAGTGTCGAATAAGACCAGGGAAAATATTTTAACTCTGAGGAGCGATACGCTCTATAACCTTTTTGAACGGTTCTCAACCAGACAAAAAAGACCGAGTCACCGGTCTGCGAACGAAAGTTTTGCATACAGCATGCTAGGATGGCGTTCCATAGCTCAGTAAAAAAGAGTGGCAGCGCGCAGAATGCGATTACTTGAATGGCCTACACAATGCTATGTGTATACGTTTTTGCTGGAAGCGGAGTAAGCACGAGATTGTTTTCACCGGAACGATATCTACGACCTGACTTTGCGCGTGGAGGTAAAAATTGACATATTTGCTTTGCTAAGTGCCTCATCGCAGACACATCGCATCACAGACACATCGCATCACAGTCATCTCACACATATTTCCTTTAGCTTCGTAATGTTTGTTAAGACATCTGATAAGTCTTTGTTGCTGGCTATCCAACTTGGTTAGGTTTGTTTGTCTCCAGGACTGCAGCCGCACTGGCAATTTAGACAGTGCACACAGCTGTTGTGGCCATGACGTTCACACGCTTAGAAATATGCATGCATTTGCTCTTTTAAACGTCATCAGTCGTTTAATATATTATTCTAAAAATAAAATAGACTGTTCCCTGTTTCCCTGATAAAAATATGAATGTCCCTCTTACTTTCCACACAACGTAACGCTATATTGCAAAATATGACTTTTATTTTATATTGAAACGGAGAATGAGACGTCAGATTAGAATATACATGGCGTGCTTGGTCAGCATTGTTGTTTGAGAATGTCGCGAAGAGAAAGTAATCCTCTGGGCTACGTTTTTGTTAGCAGTGACAGTTTCTGGTAGGGTAAATGAAGGTTTTGAATATTGTTTCCTTTACGAAGTTTTTAGTGTGTGCAATACGCTCCCCCTCCGCCCCCCCCCAAAAAAAAAACAACAAAAAAAAACAACAAACAAACAAACAAACAAACTTTCATTTAGATTGCGTAGTATAGCAGACCACTGTAAATAAATTTCTTCGAAATTTTTTCTTGTGTGTCTTATGTCGTGTTGCTAGATTTACCTCCAATAAAATTAGTTTTTATCTAAGATGTGGTTATGTAACCTGCATTCTCTTTTTTTTTCGTGTCGTTTTTGGCGAAACGTGACCTATCCCTCTTGGCTTATTTAGACGCTTTCAGCGAGTCAGTTACTCGAGCTGCCACCAGTCGGCACGCCCTCCGCGCGCTTTCCGCGTCGCCATAACCGACCTCAGTTTCTCGGCGTTGTGTGCTGCACCGGACACCATTTGAGCATCGTTTTCGTGTTCTTTTACGTTCCGCATTGAAATCTTGTGTTTTCTTTAGGTCTTTTGGATATTTAGGGCTTTCATTTAATCATTTGATATATATATATAGCTCTTGTATTTTCTTATTTATGAAATGGAATCGGACATCGAATGGATCGAAGATCCAAGATTATGGTTTCAGAGACCATGTAGCTTCATCCCATTCTTACGTTTTTGTCGCTAATAAAGGGCAATCAACGCTACTGCGACATACGCAAATTTCAGCTGACGCAGTAAGGCTATCGCAGTCGTGATTCTCGCTGCATGTGCGAGCTTGTTTCTGTAAAGCGGACCCGCATGTAAGCGATTTAGCGTGTGACGAGATGAGCGAAGGTGACAACAACGAGAGTCAGCGACGAGCGACGGAGATTTCTCACTGTCACCCGTCGCATCGCTCGGTTTTGGGATTTCTAGAAAACGTCGCTCACCGCCTTGGTCGCTTGCTTCGTCGCTTCCATGCGGTTTGCCTCGTCGCGCGACTGACCGAGCGACAGCGAAGCAACTTAAAAAAAAAAATATATTATCACGATCAAAAGAAACTTTCTCAGGCGACGATTCGACAAAATGTAAACCACACTTACATAAACTCAAGAAGAATTGTTGTTCGACTAACTCTGAAAACAGCCGTTACAGGCGCTTCGCACGCTGATTAGTCATTCGCGCAGGAACGTTTCGAGTGAGAGTCAAACGGTCTACTAAAACGCGTTTCAGGAGTTCCGGTCCAGACACCGGCGGAGCGGATTCTCGGAGCCGAGCGCAAAGTGAAAACGATCGAATATAACTATCTAATATGCAGTTACAAGCGCATTGTACGGATTCTTTTTTCGATTAAGCTATGTGAAGATAGCTTGGCCGCAGGCTCTGGTGCATCTCGGAGTGATAACTTTACGGGATCAAATACTGGGGTGAAAACGGAAAGTCCATAGGAATAAAAAATTTTTCTTAAAATAACAAATTGTAAACATAATTACGTGCTATGCGTCGAACACCATTACCATCCTCGGGAATATTACGAGCCTTTAATATAGTGAGCATGTATTTATTTTTTTGTGAAAGTGGCCCATAGAAAACAATGCAAAAAAAAAAAGTTGCACCTAGGAATAAAAATTATGTGTTCCCGATGATAAAATTGGTATTAACTAATATGGTATTAGTGTCATTTATAACTATCCCGGAAAATATAAGATTTATGCCTTAGTTCGGCTTAAATAATCTTTTTACATTGTTTTGCTGAGTATATATATTGAAAGCAGAGCGGAAGAGGTCCATGTCCCGGAATTATGTGGATACGTGGGCAGTGATGCGTGTGTGTGTAGTCCAATTTTCAAACGATGGCTTCGGTTCCCTCTACGAGTGGTATGGATGTGGTTCCTTCCACGAGTGGTATGAATGACCGTATCTAATGGTGTCGACGTACTCTGAAAGGCAAAGTACAAAAACGGGGTGAAATAAATTACAGTGCAGGAAAGTACATTGGTGGGTTCTTAGAGAATCCGTTAGCATGACCGTTGGGAAATTCCACACACTTCGCCGTTTGGGAAGCCCTAACCCTAACTTCATAACGAGGCCAAAAATAGGCAGCGTAAAAGGGAGGAAGCAAAAAAAGAATTCCAAAGGTGAGAAGTGAAGGGGTCAGCGTTAGTGTTTCCCAAAGGGCGACGTCTGCAAAGTGGCGTCACTGAAAGGGAGGGGGGGGGGGGGGGGGGGAGATCACTCCGGGTTCAGCGCTCAGGGTGGTGCGCTGGGCCGTGAAAGGGGTAGGGGGAGGGTTGTTGCGGCGGACCATTGCTTCAGGCGCCGCAGACCCTAGTAACGCCAGTGTCTGTGTGGCGTTTTCAAGGGTCATTCTAACGCATTCCCTAAAAACCCGCCCATGGGTCTTTCTCTATTTTTTTTTTTTTTTTCACCATTTGACGCCTCGTGATTTGATGTCACAAACCTGAGAACTTATTTTGACTACTAATAAACCGCTGCGATATTTCGCGTTCTACATTCAGTGGTTGAATTTTTAGGTTCGTCAAGCACTATAAGATTATTTTTTTTTTATCAGAGCGATTTTTTATTTATGAAGTTATGAAAAACGGAGAAAATTCGTAAGGGAGGGTAGGTTACATCACGAGTCTCAGTTTTCTACTTCGTAAACACCAAGATGACGGTGCGGTTTGAAACACATGTTCGATAAACAAGAACACTACACATGAATGTTGTCTGCGAGAGTAATGGCCGGAGTGCACATACATCATCTGTTACTAGCGGGTGCTTGAGAAGCACAAGTTGGCGAGCTAGGGAGCAGAGCTCCAACTAAACTGAAGATGCCTCCAGCAAAAAACAACGAAAAAAAAAAACTAATTACGAGAAAGACAAAAAAGTGGAGAAATAAGCGTGGGGGTGACTTGCTAATTGAGCAATATTTACGTTTAGGGAACCACGTTACTTGTTTAGTTCTCATGGCTTCCATCAGTTGCCAAAGACTTCGCACTTTCTGCACGTTGAAACCCGTCAATTAAAAAAAAAAATAGACTCGAATGACTTTTTACTTTCCGGCAGATGACACGAATTTTTTTTTTTTTTTTTCAAACAGTTAAGAACAAAATGACCGCTAACTACACTCTAAAAAAACAAATTGAAAAAGGTAGCAACGGCGCGTCTTCCTCCCTTCTACTGACGCGCACCCAAGCGGACACGAGAAGAAGAGAGAACGAGACGTTTTTCTCCTTCTCCAGGCCGACGGGAGAAAGCTTTCGCCCTCCCGACTCATCTTCATTCGGTTTCGTTTTTTGAGCTTGTCGCGCACCTCGTTTAATAGAAGTTGTTGAGTTGATTGACCTTCAGCGACAGCGAAGGCCGCCTGTAATTCCGTCTTCTAGTCCAAACGTGTAGAACATTTCGGTTGCATTGACGTTTTTACCACTAATTTTATCAAACGAGCAAACGAAGACGCTAGAAACAGCGAAGTTGCGGAGCAGTGCCAGCAGCGCTACGTACACTGGGTAAGATGGCCGTCTCCGGATTGCGGGACCCTCGCGGAAATAAAGTAGAGGAACCACGCGGAACTGTGTCGACGTTTTCGACGATATGGAAATCGCAGGAACTGCGTCCAAGACGGACAGGTTTTGCTGCTGGCTGCCTGGGTGCCTCCCGCTCTGACTTCGGTTCTGTTTTCCGATGCCGGACTGCCAACCGGCAATCAACGTGGTTCTATATTTCTGCGTGTCAACAACATAGCAGAACGTCGTGATGGCAGTGTTGTGCGTTGTGAACAGAAGACTGGATTTATCGCCGATGTGACCCTGTGTTCGCGTATCCAGGGGTGTAACAACAAGATGAGATGACGTAACTTGTCGGGCATTTATGCCGCTGGTCGGGCCGTGATCGGACGGGGTGCGGTGTCGCAGGTTGACATTACGCTTTACATTAAAGAGACCACTTGAGACCGCTTGAGGGATTGGGTGCAATCGATCGACGTGCAGATAGTCATGTTGGAACGCTAGGTCTGCACAGTAAGCTCCTATCATATAGTGGTCAACGTGACTGTCGGTTGTCTCCTCCCCGAGAGCGATTGCGCTCTGGGGAAAGGACTGAAGATTACATAATTATGACGGAAAGTACGTAATTTACTGTGTGGAATTTTAGCATTAAAAAAGAATAGTAGGTAAAATCGAGAAAAAAAAAGCTACCCTTTATTTTGCTGTTTAAATATACTACGGTTCCTGGAGAAACTGCCCTCCAAATGGCGCGCTGGGATGAGCGCTAGAACTTTTCGAGCTCGCCACGGCGTAGCTCCGTACACTTAACCTCTGCCGCAAGTCGCGGCTTAGACTGCATTCAAGTTGATCGAAAAGCGATTTCTCTGCCCGTGAAGCATCACTTCCAGCTGAATGAATATCCACTCTACGGAGATTAATTCAAGACGGCAATTGCAGTTTTGCGCGAACAGCACAAATAGAAAAACAAACACTAGTATAGAAATAGTAGCTACGACATGCGTGCGGGGAAACAAACGCATTGCTCGGAACCGCATTGGAGCGGCTTTATTTATGGGCTTCCCAATAATTGCGGCATGATGGAGCGTTTTTTTTTTTCATTAAGAGATTCATCTCCTGAGCCATTCAAAATACTCTCAGAGGTATGACATTTCTGAAAAAAAAATCAACATGCTGCGAATATTTTTGATTGCTTAGCACCGAGAAATTCCGTACGTTCAAAACGACCAGTATAAAAGACGGAATCTCAGAGCTCGGGTGTAGTGATCGGGTTAGTGTGCCGTTGTATTGATGTTTGTATGTGCCATGTATGTGTATGCGCTCAACGTACGTTCACCTGGTGCTTGTAATTTTCGTGATGTGTCTACATGTGTGTATAATAAAGGCTCCCGAAGATTCCGAAGCGCAATAGCGGCGTGAGGAAATGATAATATTTCTTTGTAGAACATGAATTGGGTGTTATCTAGCGCCACCAAGCCTAGCTACTTGCTATTACTCTGCTTGACCCTGCCATCTGGTGGCAAGCGATTTAACCTTCTTTCAGGATATGCGATAAACTGCGGCTTCCAGTTTGTTCTTTTGAGAGCGGCTCTTGGTTTCATGGATTTGTTTGCCATTCCTCAACGATGTGCTGTTGACGAAGGAATTGTGGCTCGAGGAATAGCAAAGGTAAGACGTAAAGTGCGCGAAGTAACTGGGTATCGATTGTCTCCGTTTAACATCGCAGTACTGACGACGAGAAGACTGAGTAACTGCCTTTGAATCGCAAGCTTCTGTACCTGTGGGGGAAATCTTGCTTCGGAAATAAACACAGTTCGCGGAAAGCTCAGGTTACGCTTTTATTTGCTGCTCCTCTCGTCCCGTACAAGAGACGTAGCGTCCTCGTTGAACCTTATTGAGCTCAATTTGCTCAATTCGGGGCCGCCATAATGAGATGCAGGCGACAAAGGAACTTTGTCCCCTGCTTCAGGGACGAAAGTTTCTCCCTTTCTATAGGAAGATAGGTTACAAGACCGTTCCTCTCCTTAAGGAGGACTATCGATACCTTTTTTTCTAAGAGTGTAAGCTATTGCTCCGTTGTGAATACTTAAATAAATCCAGCGGACAAAGAAGCAAATTTTCGTACCGTGGAATATTTGCGTGTTTTCCAAATGTGGAAGAAGCGAGCCAAGCAGCCTGTGAACTAGAGTAATCTCAGTCGCAATTAATAATAATAATAAAAATTAACTTGTTTTCCGTCATTGATGGTAAGGCTCGGAGGGAAAAAGCTGCTAAATGGCAGCTTGACGATCTCTCGGCCCCCGTACATTGGCAGGCAGTGGAGGCAAAACTCAGTACATAAAGGTTGCCGAAATCAGCTTGTCATAAATACACACAAGGGGGAACACGCGTGTACATAACCCACAAGTACACTTCAAGGCACGGAAAGGTCCAAGAAATAACACATTCGAGAAACTTCTCTCGAAATACACAAATGCAAATTCTGAGGTAGCGCTGCATTGCGGTGTAAACTTAATATATTAAGCTCCTTCGTTGTTTAGATTTCTAATTCAGTCCGAACTTGCTTTGAAAGACACTCTTACCTTCTCGGCGTGCTCTGTACCACGTAAAAAAATTTTCCGGCGCGAGGTTTCCAAAATTTACAGCTTTGGACTCACCATGGCTGTTTACAGCCTCGGGGTTTGAATAACGTTCTTCATGTGAATCTGGGAAGCACGCCACTAGGTTGCAGCGGTAAAGGTATTTAGATGCAAACACGGCATAGCTTCTTTGTCAACAAAAGCGACCGAGTTTCTGAGGGTAGCTGGATTTTGCTTGCCCTTCGAAAATTTCCCATCCTCTTTTTCTTCTTTTAAGGTTTTTTTTTTTTTTATTTTTTGTTGCCATGGAGTTTTTCTAAAATATCGGCACCAATGCGTCGAAGTAGGCAGGCAACGTTCTGGCCTGAGAAAGATAGCATCAGGAGTGCCACAGGGAACCATACTTGGACACCTCGTTTTTAACTTGTACATAAATATTATAGGGAATGAAAATTATAGGCAACCATGTGAAGTTCCTATCATACGCCGTCGACGACACTTTGTTAGTTTCAGGTAGGGTGGTGGATCAGGTTCTCCAGGCGCGGATAAGCAGGTTGTAGAAAATAAATGCCTGGACGCTTCCCAATCGTTTACTAATTATTAAGGTAAAACAAAGGCAGTGTTTTTTTAATTAAAAAATGTTCAAACAGATTCAATGTCGTCAAAGATTTCTGCGCTCTCCCGCGGAGGATGCGGAATTCATATTGTCCAGAGTGTGAAGATATAAGGTCTTATAATTAATGAATATACATGCTCGGACGCGATAGTGGCATGTTTCGCTAGAAAACTTTCGCAGATTGTAGCAATCAGTTATAAATGACGTCATGTCTTACCCTTTTCAGTGATAACCCTCGTGTATACTCTGTTTTACTCGTGCTACAATTACTGCTTTCTTGTGTGAGCAAACACAACAGCAACAAATATACGCTCCCTACCTACTCTTCAGAAGCGGGTTATTCGCATAATGCTTAGTGTTGAACGTTATGCTCACACGGAACCATTTTTCAAATCGCTTAGAATAGTAGAAATTACAGAACGCTATACTTAAAAACTACTTATATACCAAATGTCTGACAAACAAAATCAACGTGTTTTTTTCTTATCCCCTGCTAATATGAATCTGAAAGTGTCTACCTACAAGAGCCGTTGTGTATGACACTTGGTCAACGCCACGCTCAAGGACATATTATGGCCTCCAGTTGATGAGTTTTTCTTCTTTTAAATGTTTTGAACAGTAGGAAAATATGCGACATAGTTGTCATAAGTACGTGCAGAAAGAAAATTCGGTTTCTGTTTCTTTAGGTCTTACCTAGGTTAATTTTGCTTGAAATGGTTCTCAGTGCGAGTGAAATTTTGTGTGCCCTGTGCCGGTTTTTTATGTTATGTAAGCCAGACTGCTACCGTGGCAAGTGCGTTGTGCCAGAGTAATATTGTCTCGTTAAAAAAGCGCGCACAATATCTCTATGGGTCTGTTTTCGAATTCTAGTACTATGTATAGTAATTTGTTTCCTGCTGTGGGTGGGGAGAAGAAACTTCGTCAAACGACAGAAGTCTGCTTGTTTCTTTTTCTTCTTCCTCCTCTCCAGTGGAGAGGAATTATATGGTTGAAAGTTGAAATATCAGTCGTCTGACGGGAGAGCGCATTTGTGAAAGCGCTTTTTAGCTGGGGCATCGAATATGATTGGAGGCTTTGGAATAACTCGAGACAAATTTGTTTTCTTTGTTTAAATGTTTGTTGCACAATATCACGAGTTTCAGGGTAATAATCAAATTTAGGGATATCAGCTGACACAATGATGACGTTGTGAGAAATACTCCGCACAGTATCCTGGAGAAAAGTTGCCTTAGCTATATTACAATCTTCGCAGCCCCAAGTTAATAATCAAGCAGCATCACTTGAATCGGGCATTCATATAAGTTATGCTTTGTAATCTCATGCATTTGAAAACGGCAAAAAAGTACACGTTAAGCTTGACCTAATCTAAACCCGACAACGTTTCATGGGTTATAGATTTTGACTTTCACTCTCCATTCGTTCGCGTATGGGACGACATAAAGTAACCAAAGCAACTTGCGGATGTTGCCCAGCCGCCCTTGAATAGACCTTATTCATTATTAGCGCCATCTCTCGGTGGCCACGGGTACTATCAGAGGCTCGGCGCCATCTTTGAGGCTTCTCCACCGTCCCAGAAGCCTGCCGCCCGCCGCACTAATAATAATAATAATCTTTATTTGCTTTTAAAGAAATGGTGGAGCGAAAGGGAAAAAGCTTCAACAAGAAGCTTGACTAGCCCTCAGCCCCATCGGCAGCCAGAGAACAAACAGTTTTCGTGAAATGAGAAAAAAACAAAAAAACAAAATCATACAGAAAATTATACATTATAAAATGGGATAACAGAAACAAGACACAGAACACTTAAATATGTAAAAATATATTACGCAACTCTTTAGGAGATATCGTTTCTATATTTCTATTTTCTTCTTCGAAGTTTTTAGAAGTTTTGGAATTAAATACCGAAGCATTTGTTGCCCGTAATTTGACCTGCATGTGGGAACCTTCCAATATTCATTATGGCGGGTCAAGTAAACCGTATTATTTTTTTCTAATCTAACTATCTCGTTTTTAAGAACACCTTCTTTTTTAATTTCATTCTTAATGGTAAGCAGAAGTCTATAATCAGATAGCTTATGAATTTTTAATATTTGCAGATTACTAAACATATTCTCAGTGTGAGAGTCATAAGGCGCGTTGAAGATGGCTCTTAATTTTTTTTTTTAAGCAGATAAATTTTGTTCAGGTTGGATGCCGTTGTTGTGCCCCAGACAAGGTTACAATAACTGAGGAGTGAGTAAAACAGTGCATTGTAAATAATTAATTTCACGCGAACTGGTAGAAATCGGCTGTGGCGATACGTTAAACCAACAACACGTGACAATTTGGAAACCAAATAATTTACATGGCTATCCCACGACATATTTTCAGAAAAAAAGACACCTAGTGTTTTAAAATTTTCCACGATCTCTATCGGACTTGAGCTAAATACTATAGGCCTTGGCATAAAAATTTGTTTATTTTTCGGACGAAAGAAAATAGCCTTTGTCTTTGCAGTGTTAATACTTAGTCCATTTTCCTTTGCCCACGTCGCCAACCTGGACAAAGTAAAATTAACAGCATCCGCAATTTCATCGCTATTTAAAGAGGAAATAAATATACTAGTGTCGTCTGCATAAATTACAAATTTAGCAACAGGGTCTATATTCACAATATCGTTTATTTACAGGTTAAAAAGAAGGGGCCCTAAAATACTTCCCTGTGGAACCCCTGAAATAATACGTTTTCTATCGGAGGAATGACCACTAATGTTAATATATTGGAAGCGGTGACTCAAGTATGAATTCAGGAGCGCTAACGGCAACCCTCGAATACCATAGTAATTAAGTTTGCAAAGCAAAATATTATGATCCACGAAATCAAAGGCTTTAGTACAATCTACGAACACGCCAACAACCGTTCTTTTTTTTTTCAAAATTTTGTAATATATATTCTTTTCGGGACAAGAGGGCTGATTCCGTGGAACGATTTTTTCTGAAACCAAACTGTGAAGATGTGAGTAAGTCGTGCTTATTCACAAATTGTACGAGACGGGAATGTATTACTTTTTCGAGGCCTTTAGAAAATAAGGGAAGAATTGAAATTGGTCGATAATTGCTGAAATTATTTTTATCTCCTTTTTTGTGAAGGACAGATACCTTCGCCACCTGCATCGCCGTAGAAAATACTCCAGAAGAAAAACAAAGATTAAAAATATGGGTTACGTACGGTACCATTATATCAATAACGAACTTTAGTGGGCGTATTTGAAGACCATCGCACCACTACGAACCCCTCTTCCCGCGTAGCGTTCGTGCATGTTCTTGAATCTTTTTTTTTGTATATTGATGGTGTTAGCCGCTGGAGAATAAGTTAGGAATATTAAGCGCAACTTTATTTTCAGTGGTTTCACTAAGAATCTTTTTTATGAAAATGAGCTTCATTCCAGCACCCGAGCAGGCCGACTCACGCACTTCTTTTAGAATCGTGCGTTAACTTGCCTGACCAGCTGATTATGCCAGTTCGCACAAGGACGATTTGTATGATATATTTACAGAGCCGTCAGCCCCTGTGTGACAATTTTTTTTTTATTTGGCATTCGAGGCTGCGGGTCTAAAGAATGCGAGAATTTCTTCACCCAGTGCGCCTTGACCCAGCGTGTTTTGACCCGAGTTGTAGAGTTCTATGATAGGGGTGTTGAACGTTTAATCTCGGTTCCCCGTCGTCTCAACCTTAGGATTATTGCATGATTACACACACACACACACTCACACTCACACTCACGCGCACACTCACGCGCACACTCACGCGCACACTCACGCGCACACTCACGCGCACACTCACGCGCACACTCACGCGCACACTCACGCGCACACTCACGCGCACACTCACACTCACACTCACGCGCACACTCACACTCACTCACACTCACACACACACACCACGACAACATGAAATAAATTTTATTAAATACATTTGTATTCAGTTTCTTGGGGAGATCACCGAATGGTAGCTCAAAATATCATTATAAAGAGTGCGTCGGATACAGCACGAATTCAAGATAGAAGTATTTTTTTATGGCTGGTAAAAAATAAAAACTACGCTGAAGATTAACTCTAACATGCTCACACAAGCGTATACGAGGCACACAAGCTTAAAAGGAAATGACCGGCGTGTCGCCGCGGTGCAAATACGCGAAATATAACTTATAAAAAAAAAAGTGTTCTACTTAAAGCCGACTCATTTTCTTTTTATAATCATAATGATAATACTAACAAATAAATTCAGTACTTGCGCATATACATATGCTCTTCGGCCCCTTTAGAGAAAATGCATGAATAAATCTTAGCGACATTTTAATGTGCTCCTCCTGGTAGCGCGGTCACATAGCTCAGCGCGCTTTTAAATTTCATGCTTACACTCAATGGAATATGGCCAGTGCTCCTAAAAGTGGTTGCTTGCAGTATTGGTTACAAATAAAAAAGCTTCTCCTGCAGGCAAGCAAGCGTGACTCTTGAACTCGCCAACAGCCCCAGGTTAGCAGTGAAGAGCCCGCATTTATGCTTTCGACCACATCTCGAAAATTGTTTCTCGAAATGTTAGAGTCGCGTGATAATAACGATACAGCGTAAAGTAAGCGAGAGTTCACCTTTGCTTTTTAGCACCGTTCTCTTAATATCATTCATGTGCAAAACGAAGTTGTTACGTTGCCTAGCTCTTTTGCACTTTGCATCAGCCTTCAATCGGGTGTAAACAACTTACTTAATGAGCGAGAGAAAAAAAAAAAAAAAAACGAGCGCAACAGAGTGTAAATTAGTAGCGTTGACTGGAACTCGCCTTTGCTATGCGCGAGCGAAGCTAGGATGCTAGCCGTCATCAAGCTCCCTGAAAATCACGTAAAATAATAGATGCTTGCTGATGACATACAAATATCATGAAGCCTTCATGCCATTGTGGAAAGTGTCATATATCAAGAAAACGTTTAGGATCCCTGTAAAAGCACACATGACAACACTAACGCGCGAAAGCTCTTTTTAGGAGCATGATTAGAACAGGAAAGCGCTACGGCTATTCAAACGTCGGCTATAATACCCCTAACTTGAAACGAAAAAATATACGATCCCAATCTTTACATCGTTTTTTTTTTTATTTTAGTTCGTCATTGAATACGTAGCGGAACAGAGCAGTCGTGCGGTCGCTGGGCGCCGCTTTCCCCCGTCGCACACGGCCACAGCGCTTGCCACTCGCCCCAAAGATGGCGTCGGAAGGAAAGTTAGCGCCACGTCCGACAGATGGCGGGCGAATCTGAATAAGGTCTATTGTCCTCACGTGCCGAGCTCGCCATTTTTTGTTGTGCAACTCCGTAACCGGAAAGTATTTTATGCCTTATATTTCGGACGTCTTGTCTTTATGCAGCCACCAGTGAATTTAGGGTAACTGTTCATTGATCCCCCAAGCGAAACCATTAGGTCTGCATGCAAATTTTTATTGTTTGTTTCAGTCTGGCCTAAAACTTGGGTTCAAAGCCTTCCGTCTTCAAGCACGTGTTGACGCTTACGTTAAAACAAAAGATCAGTATAAAATTGGTTTCCCCGCTTGCTCTTTCTGATTATTTAAACTCGTCTGTGGGCATGTCGAAAGAATCCTTGGTAGACATGACGGCATAATAAGCACGGCAAGGGCGGGTGCAGAACTACATATTAATGTGTGCATTTATTTCGTATAATAATACCTCTTTTGTTTACCTTCACTACCGTGATGACAGCATACTTCTATAATTTTAATTACAATTGAAATATATAGTAAATCAAAGATTTTATTGTAATGCTTCGTTTTGAACATTTAAAACTATGACTCTATACTCTAGAGAAACCTGAGATTAAACCGAAAGTTCAGAGAAATAAAGGAACATACTCTGGTTTCTGTGTTAAGGAGGCTAGCAAGAATGCAACAAATGACTTATTGCTTCTCATATTATTTTTTAATTTTCAAGATTATCTCTATAATATTGTTTTATCGGAATGTGGGTTTGTTGCTGCGTCACCTGACACCAATCCAGGAGTGGCACAGCACATGGTCGTGGGGCTGGGGGGGGGGGGGGGGGGGGGTATAACAACCGACGGCTCATTGGCGTGTCTCTTATATCGCGCTAAGCTGTCACGTGACTCAAGAAGCGGTTCTATCTTATCATTGATATCACACTCCGCCCCCCCAAACTTAGTTTTAATGTTCAACGGTAATTGCCCCAAAGTTCGCACGTATCAATCCAATATTACAATTGGTGGCAAACAACACACACAGTTCCGTACAACGCATTAGAGCTCTGAATAGAGCTCGATAAATTAAAGTTATGAACCACGCACATCATTCAGTTCTTCTTATGGCGAGAACCTGTCCGGTGGACGTCGTTGCCGGTCAGGGTAACGGCACTGTACTACTTGTTGATGAGCTGGAAGGGGACTTGAAACTGGGGTCGACCGCGTGTCATATGTCAGCCTGCTATGGCAGAACTTCCGGCGACCTTCTACTGCCGGCCACTTGTCTTGTGGCTGGCGATGACTGTAGGTTTGTAGGCATCAACAGCCCGCGTTCCTGAGTATCTGGGGTAACGAGAGTGTCTGGGGTCACTACATCACATGACCGCAGGTGGTCTTGGTGTCGCAGCCACACAAATGTCCCCAGCGGTGTGGCCACGCGCAGCATCTAGGAGACTGGTCCTGAGAGAGCCACGATGAGATCCTGCAACCATCGGTCACCCGGCCGGAAGTTTTTGACAAAACACATGTCACCCGGATCGAAGTGTCACTGACGGACACCGCCGTTCACTTGTAACGCTGGTTGATTGCGGTGAACCGTTTTTTTTTTCTGGCGACGGTCGACATTTGACGAGATGGGAAGTGAGCCGCCGGTCACGTTGCACCTTCGTTGGACTTTGAGGGTATTGGCGCGGGACGTGCTTCTCTAAGTCAACAAGAATCTGGACAATCGTAGGGCAGAGGCCGGCCCGGCATCTCCTTTCACAAGGCCTCTTTCAGGGTTCGAATAAAACGCTCCGCTAACCAGTTACGCGACTAATTAATAGAGAGCCGTCCTGACGTGTCGCGCGCCGTTCTCTTGCTGGAAGATGTGAAACTCTGGGGAATAGAACGGGGGAGGGGGGGGGGGGGGTGGCATTATCATTTACAATCGTATCCGGCAGGCTAAAAAGACTAACAAGCTCCTTCAGCTTTTCAATTGTGGCTTTGGCTGAAGTGCCGCTAATTGGGAAAACTTCGGGCCACTTGGAGTGCGAATCCACACACCAAAATGTGACCACGTTGGAAAGTGCAAGTAAACTTAAATGTTGCCATTGGCCAAATTAAAGAGCTTGTGCGCAGCTACGCCTGGTGGGCGGAGGTCGACACGGACATCGCGCGTATCGTCCGCATGTGAGAGGCATTTCAGCAACAGCGGGGCATTCCGGGGCCGGCACCGCTGCAGCCCTGGTCTTGACGGACTCGACCGTGGCAAAGGCTACACTTTGATTTTGAAGGCCCTTTCCAAGGTCGTTACTTTTTGGTGTGTGTGGATTCGCCCTCCAAGTGGTCCGAAGATTTTCTAATGTGCAGTACTTCGGCCGAAGCCACAACTGAAATGCTCAAGGAGCGGTTAAGCCGTTTTTTTCCTGCTGGATACAATAGTAAGGTATAATGACCCCTAATTTTTGTTCTCCAGAGATGCGCGTCTTCCTGCAAGAGAACAGCGTGTCAAACGTCAGGACGGCTCTCGACCATCCGTTGAGTAACGGTCTGGTGGAGCATTTTATTCGAACCCCGAAAGAGGTCTGGCGAAAAGAGATGACGGGACGAGCTCTGCCCTACAGGCTAAGGGTGTCATCGTGGCTCGATCTGGACCAGTCTCCAGCAGGCTACGCATGGCCACACCGCAGGAGACGTTCGTATGTCGGCGACACAAAGACTGCCCGAGGTAGTGTGATGTTGTGGTCCCATAGACTCTCGTGACCCCAGATACTGAGGACAGCGAGCGGTTGATGCCGAATTCCCTATCATTATTGCCAGATATAAGACAAGTTGCCGGCGGAAGCGGGTCACCGGATGTTCTGCCACGGGCGTCTGAAGAACAAGACACGCCATCGAGCCCAGTTTGAAGTCCCCTTCTTGCCCATCGACAACGAGTGCAGCGCCGGTATCCCGACCGGCAACGACGCCCGACTGTAAGGTTCTCGCTATAAGTATTAAAAGATGCCCGTTGTTCAGAACTCGAATTTATTGAACTCTTATCAGAACTCTAAAGCTTTGTACAGAACTCTCTGTGTGTGTTCCTACTAATTATAATATTGTACTGACGCGTGCGATTCGTACGGCAATTACCGTTGAATATTTAAAGCATGTGTGGGGAGTGTAATATCACTGATAAGATAGTTGACCACAATCGCTTCTGGGGGAACGTGACAATAGCGCGATTTAAGACACACGCCTGCGCACCGTGCGGTTATTGTACGCCCAAACCCAGGGCCACGACCCTTCAGAGTCCGGCGGAGTTGCTATTTGTGTGGCGGCGCACAACCAGTCTCGACAGACTTCGATCCTAGACAGAAGAAGCGGAAACAAAACTAAAAAGAATAAATAAAAAACAATAATAATTATAAGAGAATAAACAATATATAAAAATAAAGAATTCAATGTGTATTAAATACACTTGTATTAGGCTCTGGGTGTACAGACCAAGAGATTAATAAATATGTACGGCTTCATTATTAAAATATTATATCAGGTCACATACATTCTTAGAATTTAGATCAAATTACTAAAACTCCAAATTACGGCTTTTAATGTTGGAAGAAACTTCATTTATACAGATAAGGATTTGAATCAGTGTAGTACACGTTCCTCAAAAAAAAGGAACGAAAGCTAGTTCCTCGTTCCTTCGGATAATTGGAACGCGTTCCCGTTACAGTTAAAAAAAAAATGGAACGTATCGTTACATATACGTTACATTTGTATTTTGCTGATTTTTTATTTGCTTTTTTAGTATATCCCATCAAATGGCAACATACGAATTTGAATGCCGCGATGGAAGGGCACCAGGAAAATAAAGCAAGCGAAAACAGGGTTTCATTTGTTGATATATTCACCTTTAAAAATTTCAGCCTTTAACCATATTCATGTTTGTGGTGGGCGAATTCAGACGAACCAAATATACTGTTACCCCACATTGCACGAGCGTTTTACAACAACCTCACACG
This sequence comes from Ixodes persulcatus, assembly GCA_013358835.2. Classification (NCBI taxonomy): domain Eukaryota; kingdom Metazoa; phylum Arthropoda; class Arachnida; order Ixodida; family Ixodidae; genus Ixodes; species Ixodes persulcatus. The sequence continues at coordinate 14,157 of JABSTQ010000095.1, read as the reverse complement.
TTTTAATCTAACAAAGTCCCTCGTTCGAACTTAACAACAGTTTTTGTTTCTCGATGTTGCTCTCCGCAAGACGAGCAAGTGAAGGGGGGAGTAGGGCTTTTGGAAGGTTAGTTTTGAAAACTACAAGTACTTCTTCGTGAAGGTTGTATTCGTTGCTCAGTTTGAAGGTGGGGGACTAGGGGAAAAGGAATAAAACTTAATTTTCGTGTATCTTTCAAGTGACCAATGTTCGGGATACAAGGATTCGCTCGATGTCTGGTGACCTGTTTTTTTTTTGTTGTAACTCTAGGTCTCTTCGTGAAAGGTCAGTGATAACTGTAGTTGGCCTTATATTTCTGGGTGTATGAGGATTCGTCGGAGCAAGGAAATTAGAAGAGAGTTTGAAACGTCTTCCTTTCAGTGTCATTTCCTTTGACCAAACGTTTTGCTTTTTGTACCGCAGTCTCGGGCACTGAAAAAAGAATCATTGTTTACTAGCTCTCCTGCACCAGACTTTTGCTACACGAGGAACACACAAAACAAACCCTAAAATAATTAACCAAGAAGTTAACGAGATTCTGCTCTTCGTAAAGATATTGTTCTTATAAGTTTAAAATTTCCCTCTTAAAAATTAAAAAGAAAAACACTGGACGAAAAGAAGGAGCGCCGTTCCTTTCTCCGTTCCCGTAAAAATGGAACGCGTTCCCGTTCCAGTTCCAACCAACGCAAAATGGAACGGCGGCGTTCCTTCGTTCCTCCTAAGAGGAACGTGTTCCAGGAACGCCGTTCCTTGGAACGCCGTTCCGTACAACACTGATTTGAATGAAACTTGAATCAGATCATCCGCATTGTATGCACAATAAAATTAGCGCCCACCTTAGTGATTTATCTGGTAAAGCCTCTTCATGTAGGCTCTTTTATTACGCGAGGCGAATTTCTCAAAATTTATTTCGGGGAAGCCTCGCAGGCGCATTGGAATATTTATCGTTAAATACTATTTGCGTCACAAATATGCGACTTCAAAGTAACCTTCAATTGGCAAACCTATACTAGTCCCCACGAGGTAATATGCCATGGAATAGCAGATAAAAAATATAAAAAAGGCAGCTTCCTCTGATTTCCGACAAAAGTCGAATGATATGTCCCGCCAGGGCAACTGACGCGCAACAACAGAACGCTCGAAATCAAGTATGACTATATGGAGTTTGAGATTCCAACCAATTTGGTTGTAAGCGGAAACAAGTATATTATAACTATGGCAAAGTTCCATACAAGAGTGGGTTTCACGCCGGCTGTTGGGCCCTAACCCCTTCTTATTCCGAGCAATAGAGTCCCCATTTTCGCGTGAACCTCCCGCTTTCTATTCGCGCGCAAGTAATGTGCACCCGCGTCAATTTCTCGCAAGTTCCTATAAAACCCCGAAAAAAGAAAATCAGAATGGTCTCAGATGAAAGGCAGCGAAGCAGAGAAGCCATCCGGCTAAGTAGGGCGCAATCGCGAAACTTGTCGCGAAGAAAAAAGAGCCTTCGCCGCAGCGACTGCTCTCGGGGTGACGCGAACATTTATTCCGGGGGAGCGTAAACACGAACGCGGATTCAACGGCGTAGGCGGGCAAGGAATGGCGGCCTTCCTCTTCCGAATGCCACTATCATTTCCGGAGTCATTTCGAACTTTGCCTGAGCCACGGCCTCTGCACGACCGAGTCTCTTTTCTCGTAAAGAGATAGTCTTCTCCACATGCCGAGCGCGTCCTTTCTTTCGATTTCTCCGCCTCCACACTTTCTGTGCCGAGGACTGTTTTATATGGTCGCTTCAGTCGGACACTTCGTCTTCCAAACGAACAACGCAGAGAGGAGGAACGAGATGTTTGTGATCAGTGTTGTTCGTTGCGGCGTATGCTGTGGCCTATATAATTAGGAGGACGATGAAATCTATTAGTGAAGATGGGCCGCGCCCTTCAAAACGTTTGCGGGGTCTATTAGGCAGGGAAGAAACGAGTGCAATGGTTAACTCGAAAGATGTTGCTTGGGTGTGATTTAATGACTAATTTATAGCTTGAAATAATGGCTCAGTGCTCGTCAACATCATATGCAGCCTGAGCTTCGTATTAACACTTTCCCGGAAGTAAGAATATTTAACTTGACAGTCGCTATGCCATAAAATAAGTTGTTTTCGATCATCAAAAAACAATTTATATATAGCATCTTTTTGTGGGCGTCTTGGTCATTCTTATATTTAAAGCACCTTAATATATAGGCAATTCTTAGCATGGCGCACTGCACTGTACAGGTCATCATCCTAAAATGTTGGCTCAAGAATAACGGTTTGTGACAGAATGCGTATTTGCGTGGCAAATTGTTCAAAGCGTAACGTTTCGGTGTTATGGTCGTATTGTTTATAATAAATACATGGGCTTCTATACGGGTGAGCTGCCATAGCCCACTAAAGGATGATGCAAGCATAGGATGATACAAAAATTTCTGGAAAATCTGCGAATTTATATAAACATGTCGTCCTCAACTTTTTCTGAAAAGAATATCCGAAGTCCCAGCGTAACCTTCAGACACCAGCAGAGCTTAGTTTAAAGCACGGGAGGTCACCTCAAAAAACCTGGCCAATACTTCAATTTAGTTGAACGCTAAGAATGTATAGCGCGAATGAAAGGTACCATTTGCTCTCTGCAGGAACTGCAGGAATCGGTTTCTAAGCGTGCTAAGCTAAAAGTTCGTACATAGGTGACAGAAGAACGTGCATTAGTATTAAAAAAAATTAACCGACCAACTTAACCTGAGGTAAAACTTAAAATAATATATATATATATATATATATATATATATATATATATATATATATATATATATATATATATATATATATATATATATAGGAAAGTAAACGTACCTCGAAGCTTTTCGTGGAGTTTTATTACATATAGGTCGACGTTTTGGTCTTTTTACAATTTTTACAATCGTAGATATATATATATATATATATATATATATATATATATATATATATATATATATATATATATATATATATATATATACGGCGCCCGTCGAGTAAAGTAAAGCGTTTGATCGGCGCAACTGCCGACAGATGGCGGAAACGTGATACCGCTCATGGCTATACTTCGTTATAGCTTAAATTCAGGCGTCGACGATGCCACGAAATAATGGCACCGATCAAGCTGCGTCAATAGCCCAAGTCATTACGCCGTTTCTGTTTATGATTGGTTCAGCGATGATAGAACACGTACAAAAGCATGACGAACACAACGATGGTGCGCTTTTGACGATATCTGTTTTTTCCCATCAGCTCGTAGCGTCGGCTGCGTCTCGACTTGAGGTGACACTACGTACACAGCAACAAAGTGTTTACAAACAAGCCCTCTTTGCCCACACGAGGTGTGGGCTCTGCGCATGCGCAGAAACTAAATTCGGGAGGAGTGATTCGTTTGCGCATGCGCAGTCGGCAGCAGCGCCACCACATTGGAGTGACGTCAGTGAGTTGAGTTGGTCTATAAATAACCTGTACAGCACGGTGTTTCCAACTGCCCGATCGTAGTCACGGGGTTAGTGGGGCCACATTTCCATTACAGCGCGAAACACATGTACGACGAAACCGTCCGATCCGACGTCCGATCAGGCAATACGACGGTCGGAGGCGAGGGTTTTCAACGCTCTCCGGTGCTACGAAAACCCTCGCTCCCCAAGGTCATTCCGGCAGTCCGCACGTCGGATCGGACGGTTTCGTCGTAAATGTGTTTCGCGCTTACGTGCTGCGAGCAGGTGACGAAAGCGTTTATCGTCTGCAAGCGCCTCTGCCTTTCCGCCTGCTTTTTTTCTCGCCACGCATGAGCGCAGCGGATGCGCGGTGGCGATCAATGACTGTCGGAGGCGTCCGCTATTAGAGAGTTTTAGGGAACCGTTTTTGCACATCCGATACGGTACGATGGGTCCTCCGGTACGAAGTGCGCATGCGTTTGTGTTCCGCGATCTTACCGTAATGCGCTGCTCGAACCGTAAGGCGCGACCGGCACGACCAATGGCCGACATGGACGGTCTCGCTTGGTTAGCAAAACGGCTATTTCGCTGGCGGAGAGAGCGTGCCGTGGCTTCAAACATGAATAAAATAAGTTGTGGTAGTACCTAGCAGGAGCGCCATATGTGACAGCGAGTGCAGAAAGTTGGAATCAGCAAATAAGAAAGAAAATACAGACCGAAACGCAATAAGACATCTTTAATAGAAATAAATTAATGTTTAGCAGCGCTGAAGTTCGTCTGCTCAGTGGCGCAGGGGATTAGAGCGTCTATTTCGTGAGCTCATAGGGGTGCGGTAGTGGTGCGTTCGAATCCTGCTGGCCCTTTACTTTTTTTTTTTTTTCATATTTTTGTTTAGTTTTTTTATATTTTAAGTTTTTTATATTGTAAGTTTTTTATATTTTAAGTTTTTTATATTTTAAGTTTTTTTATATATTAAGTTTTTTATGTTTTAAGTTTTTATATTTTAAGTTTTTTAAGTTTTTATATTTTTAAGTTTTTTTATATTTGAAGTTTTTTATATTTTGAAGTTTTTTTTACATTTTAGGTTTTTTTACATTTTAAGTTTTTTTATATTTTAGGTTTTTTTTATATATTAAGTTTTTTATATTGTAAGTTTTTATATTTGAAGTTTTTTATATTTTGAATTTTTGTTTTTACATTTTAGGTTTTTTTACATTTTAAGTTTTTTATATTTTAAGTTTCTTATATTTTAAGTTTTTTACATTTTAACTTTTTGATATTTTTAAGCTTTTAATATTTTAAGTTCTTTTTTCCATACAAACGTTGGGATGTGCATTTCGAGCTCTTATCACCCGTTTTTACAGCTGCTTTATGACTGAGGGTTATCTGTAGTGTCAACAGAGTGAGCAACAGCCTTCTGGATCAAGGATCTGGATACTTTTTAGTTTAAAAATTTTGCATGAATTAAAAATTTGTGTTCTAATGCTAATCACATATATTCTATAAAACGAGCCCTTTAAATATTGGGTGATAGTTTTAATAAATGCACAGCAGTAAAGTTACAGGTTTTCCTGTATTAATTAATTTTTTTTTTCGTGGTAGTACCGTACACGGCACAACGATCGGTTCGCGGGCGTCCGACCGTGATCGTCTGCTATCTTTACCGTAAGAGAGCCACATGAGCGCCGTATCTACCTCCGTCCCTCCGCCTTGTCCTCGCAAGCGGGTTTCAGCGGAAGATGTATCTTCCTACTTCGGGAGGTGTTAGGCCCTAATCCTTTTTTTACTCCGGCCCTTTAGAATGACGTCCTTAAAGGCTTGAACGCGGCGTTGAAAAAGAACTTCTTGTTGCGAGGAGCGAAGGAACGGATTGACCTCCTCGTAACTTTGTACAAGAAAAATGACCGCCTTAACTTGAGAAAACGAGTATGTTTTTGCTATTTTTCTATTTTCTTCGCGATTTAATATTCCTAGTTTTATTTGTCCATAACTTTCTTAATACTCGACCCTGCAGTGGGCTTCGAGGGAAAGACACAGGATCGCTGGCAGACGACTTCGAATGCTGATGATAAGCGCGCGCGAGCGTGTTCTTATTTGTGTGTCAAATCGAGTTTGCTGTCGGCGACTTTTCAGCATATCAGGACGTGGTTGAAGTAAACATCATATTTGGTTGATGTAAAACACCAAAGCTTGCCCACTGAGAACTAATGACTTACAAAACAAGTTACCACGTACGATAGAGGAACTATTTTATTTCCCGAGGATATAAATCGGGTAAACTAAAAAAAAAAAAAAAAAAAAAATACGGTGGCAAAGGAGTCGCTGACACCCAGATTCTGCCGTTGGTTGTCAACGTCTCTGGGATGCGCAGCGCCGATCGGAGATGGGGCAGATCCTCCTTTGTGAACCTGAACTGCCGTACGACGTCCTCCTCGTCCATCGACGACAAGTTGAACGTCCCATGCCTTGCCGCCAACAAGCGCCTCTCTTAGTGCGCAGACAGTCGTACAAAAGAAAGTTTTGTAAATTGTTTTCTCCGAATAGAGCCAACCCCAAGTCATCGTCAAAAAAGATCGAGCGTCTTTGTCGTCGGAAAGCTCGTCTGCTTCTTTAGCAGACGAACATTTTCGAACTTCGCAGCGCCAGTGGCGACACGCCACGGAGCGCCAGGTTTTGTATTACGGAAGCACATTCATTCCAGTAAAAAAACGAGACGAAGTATAGGTAGGTATACATTGTTTTAGGTTCTCTATATTTTTAGGATGAGATTTTTATTTGCTTCAGTTTCTGCGATTTGTACAAACACACGCAAATTTGCTTTTCTCGATGAGGCCGATGCAGGTTTCCGTTGCCAGGAGGCGCGACTGTACCGATCGTCTGCTATCGTCTGCAAATACGGTTCCCCCAAAGCCGTTTCGAGGCACACAATCGGTCGACTCGCCCGATCCAAGGTATCGATCGTTTTTGTTTATCGATCGTATTTTGTTCCGGTTCCCTAAAACTCTCTATTAAATCGCAAACGCTCCCCAAGGTTTGAGATGAACCCTCGGTTAAATCTAGGTTGTCTACAGGCGGTCACCACCGGCGCTTCACACACAAATAATAAATAAAAAATAAAGACAAAACAAAATATTAAAGATAGTTTTTTTTTTTTACAATTATTTTTAGTTACTTGTTGTCGTCTGATTTCTAATCTCTGCGTGTTGACCGCGTCCCTTTTCTTGTCTGCAACATTTATCCGTGTTGTTTCAGGGTTTAAGTCAATTTCATGGTGCGCTTAGCTCCCAACCAGCTAGTGAAGGTTGTTCTCTGGCATGGTGAGTGACAGAGGATGAAAGAGGTCTGCTGTTGTTTTCTGGCGGAGTTTCAACGGCGACCCCCGAGCTCCCAGAACATTTTTCTCTCGGTGAGGCGCCTGAACGAGGTTTGGAAACTCAAAAACATTACACCGACATCAGTGGTTTCATCACCGAAGCTGACACTAAAAATGCTGTATTCGGTCCCTTCGCCGCCGACTCCCATCTGTCGATGCGGAGAGCACTGCCGACATCTGAAGGCTGTCACGCTAATCAGATGCCTTCCCTTACTAGATCGATGCCGTATGTAGGGATTTAAAGTTTTTGATTTCAAAGTTTTTACTCGGGTAAGCTTGTTCGGTCAAGTTTTAATATACTTTATGCATAGGTTCTTCGTCCACTTTTGTTTTAAATCTTAGCTTGATTCGTTCTGAAACCAATTACAGCGGTACCTCCAAAAAGCCAATAATCCCTTTAACTCGCGCTGTCAAAGCTTCCGTAGACATTAAACTCTGCCTTATGTGAATCAACTAGGGCCATGCAAACCTTATGGCATATTTAAAGTTGAAATTCTCTTTTAAGAAAGTACTTCAGGCTTCGACAAGCCACCAACAATGTTTGAAGCTATGGGGAAAAACTGTACTTAAACAATAGTTTACGCTTGCTAAAGCGAACAAACAAATTTCGATCAACTTATGAGAAATAATATTACTTTTGTCGCATATCAACTCGCGTGTTCTCCAAGGACACTTCTGGTTCTCTGTGATAAACTGGGCGAAAAAGAAAAATGCGTGCTATTCTGAAAGTCACCGATTCTAGAAACAGGCTACAACGGCGCGCGCTGAGCAGATCTATTAACGATTTATAAGTATAGCAACCGAGTAAGGTAGACTCCCGGAGGCGTTCATACGCAGCCGGTTTCTCAAGTGAACCATGCCGAAACTTGGAGAGTTCTGCTCAGAGAAGGCATGTCTCCCAGCGAGGCTAGACTTCCACCCTTCTCCGAGTCTACGTTGTTTACGCCTGTCAGGAACAGCTTCTGGAAAATTTTGCGACGGTCTTCGAGATGCGCACTCGAATTCACTTCGGCTGCTCCTTTCTATTATTTTTTTAATTTCGCTTCGGAAATGTGCTATTGACGTCGAAATACTGTCTTCTTACTATTTCCTACTCGTGTGTGACCACTCAGCGCATTTTTTTTTTATAATTGTTTTGTCATCGTAAGACTATTTCCTGCATCTAAAGTTTTTTTTTTTTTTTAATTGCGCTTGTCTCGGAGAAGGGAGGGGGAGGGGGGGGGGGGTCTCAATGGCTGCGGAAATATTCGTCGACACCTTAACTGCATTCCGAATTTGAACATTTTCGAAAAACAAGAGTTTTATTTTGTTTAAAAGTACCCAACACCCAACAATGGGCTAGTAAAGCAAATTCCACATTCGGCTAGTAAACAAATTCCATATTCCACATTCGGACAATATTTACGCAGGATTGACGTACTATCAATCAAATTTATTGATCAACTTGCTCTCAGTCTGACTTTGCTGTAATCTCGGCTTCGGCACCGTTTCACATCTATCAGAAATGTAAGAAATATATGCGTCTTGTTCAAATCAAAACGCTACTGCAACCAGGTTAAATAATGGCCCAGGTAACAATTTATGTTGTGGAGACAGTCGGCGCAACAAAGTTTCGCAACATGAAAACAGTTTTATTGCAATCGCGCAACAATGTTGTAGCAACAGTCATAACACTGCAGAAGTGTCTGCTGCTAAAGCACTGCGGCAACTGTATCGGTCAACCGTTGACTGTCTCATGCTCGCAACAGTTACCGAAGCATTGCTTTTACACAGAAAATTATGTGCTGTCCTGATGTTGCTAAACATTGCGGAAAAGACCAGCGCAACTGTAGGCGAAACATTATCACGCAACACAAGCTCCGCCAACAACGTCACGTTTGCATTTGCGAGAGTGCAGAACTGCTGTTTTGCTACTATTCGACTGATGTTGCGGTACCGTCGGGCCCTTTGATTCCGAAATGTTGTGGCAACGTAACTTTTTTTGCTTTCGGAAAACAAAGCTTACAAACAGTCATCGCAACATCCGCTTTTTATAGTTAGCAAACTGTTCCCGTGGCAGATTCAAAAAACAGATTGCGTCTATACTGCCAGAATGCAGTCGCCAAACATTGCTTTCCAAAAGTGTTCCAACCGTACGACACAACAGTTTTGCGCTAGGTCGGGATAGATGTTTCGAGGAATTGTTGCGGAAACAATGGGCACCATTGTTGGTTGACTGTTGCCCAAACCTAATTTGGCAGACGTTGCGCGCCACAACGGGACTGCAGCTGTACATCATTTACGATAAAGAAAGAGGGACATTTAAGACAAACAGACAAGACAGTCTGTCTTGTCTGTTTGTCTTAAATGTCCCTCTTTCTTTATCGTAAATTAATAACCAACACGCTCAACTATCTGCAGCTGTACATCAGTTTTCGCCAACTGCTGCCGCATGCATCTTCTCAACATTTGCACTGCATGACGAGGCAGCGATCCTCGCAACAGTGCTCCCCCATGATCGGGGCAACAATGTCTTGCTTTTGTTGCTAGAGTCCGTCATGCCACTGCTGCGATGCATAGTTTTGCGGGTGTTCTTCACTTGTCTCGCAACAATTTGAAAACAGTTGGGCAGACTTTTGGTATATTATCCTCGCACCTCATCGCGGAACAATAGTACAGTTAACGTTACTAGAACTCAGTATACTACCCTAGAATAATCACCGAAGGAGTAGCACCAGATCCGTACGGCGGAAACCAACTATCGGCGATTGCAACGCCGCCATTTCTCCCGCCTCCGCCACTAAGGAAACTGCACAGCTGCTTGAACTGTTACTCGTCTATTTCGGCTGTAAACGGCAATCTCGGCGCCGAAGCATATACGGTAGATATGCCAACCCGCACTCCCAAGCGGGCGTGTCATAAACTGCTGCAGAAGTCAGCACGCACCCAGGTCAGGACGTGCTACCTGAAATCTCCGGTGAGACGTGGTTTTAGAAAAAAAATATTAATTGTACCGCAAAACCTTGTAAACTCAAATTTTTAAAAATCATCACGTGTTTGTCATTTTGTACCAATCTCCAATAAAAGCCTTTGCAAAAAAAAAAAAATGTTTGTTTGTTTTTATGCAAAAAACAAGCTTTCTAAAAGCGCATGGTAACCAGAGTCCAGATGCTGGCCGGAGAGGTTACTCCTTCTGTGGATGCTAGTAAAGGGCGCCACCGCCGCCTTCTTCTGGAGTTCTCCGGCCCTCCAGCACCGCTCCGTCGACTTATGCGAAGCTCTGTGCGACGACCGTCGTTTTAAGGACATTTCTTTTGAAAAGCATTGTTCCGAAATCATATGTTTGAGGAGTATCATGAAACTGCCTATTGTTCACGTGCTTTACTGCTGCCTGTGGTTCATTAATTGGGTAAGTGGTGCGAGTTGGACAACTCTATCCGGCAACACAGGGAAATCGTGTTGCCGGCGACCATGTCACATCGAGGCAACAAAAACAGTCCGGCAACATGTTGCTGCCTCCCGGCAACCGTGTTGCCCGATTTGTTGTCCGACAACCCTGTCACACCTCGCTGACGGCGGGGACAACACGGTTAACACTCCGCCATCTTGATTGTTTACCATCGTTCGTGTGCGGCGCGGATCGCTGGAAGTGTGACTCTTAAAAGTGCTAGTGCTTTCGAAGGGCCGGAAATTACCACAGTACGACATCAACCAGTGACTGTGATTAGAAAACTTGACACGGGGAGTATTTTCCGCTCTTTATTTTATCAAACTGATCTTCATTCGCTGACAAAGCAGATAGCCCTAACCGAGGAAAGTGACATCGCTGATGTATGTTCGGGATTTACGCCACCGTATGAAGTGTTTCTGTCCGGTTCTTTCTTTCATGCAATTGCTATTTCTACTGTAAAATTCAGTTAGCGCCGGCAGTACCCCAAAGAGTCTTTTGTAGCGTGGTGTTGAGCTGAATGACAGTGCTTCAAAACTGCGACACCGACACGATCGGCCCTCATAACAATCGGTGCAATAAATATTTTTCAACGCTGTCTATTTGCCTACCGGCTGCTAAGTGATAGCTTCATTCGCCAAAACCTCCTGGGTATTTTTAAAACAAATCAGGTGTCTGGTAGCGGCTGTTTTTTTCAAGTTCCAAGCATCAACAATCATGATCAGAGTGGTCGTTTTAATGCTTCGATTTTTCAATCTTTGGTTTTCTGGATTATTTTTATTATACTTTATCAGCGGGTGAGTAGGCATTGCATTTTATTTCACTATTATTAATGTGAGCTGGTCTCTCGGCAGTTCTAATTTCAAAACCAGTCTGAACGGTCACGACCGTAGCTGTGACCATTTCGAAAATTGCTTTCCGTAATTACGCAGTAAAAATATTCCTCAAATTATTTTAGCTGCACTCCAGCCTTAATTATTGTTAAATAACGTTTTCCAAGCCTTTATTTGAGCAAGACGTTATTGATAGGGAACTAGCTCTACCATCGAAGCTAACTATGTTGTCGTGTTGCCGGCCCGAAATTCGCTCAGCCAGCGATCAGCCAACACAAGTTGCTGCTGTTTTTGTTACCGAAAGCTGTCATACCGAGGCAACATTTTAGTTGTCGTCCATGTTGTCGTGCTGTTGCCGCGATGTGACAGGTATGTCGGACAACACGGGGAGCGAGCAACAAGTTGCCCGACTGTTGGACAACGTGTTGTGTTGCTGTTGCCGTCGTGTTGCCTCAGTGTGACAGGGCCTTTATGAACACTATCAGGCTACAGTGCCGCTGAGTCAAAAAAAAAAATAACCACCCAATTGGGGGTGTTGTGTGTATGTTTATACAGCCTAGAACTTGGTCTAGCTCGACGGGCGACGAGTCTCCAAGCTGTAGATGAGCAATTTGGCCAGTGCAGTACAACCGCTAGCCTGGGGTCTTTAAGGTGCACCACGCAGTAGCGATACACGACCGCACGCCGGTACGATGCTCATCCAGATCGAAACGGGCAGGGGTGGGGATTGAACCCAGGATCCCCGAGTTCTGCAGCGCGAGCTTTCGCTCAACGTGACATCCTCAAAGATAAGCAGAGCTAGCAGAGCATCCCACTCATGTAATAACCCCCCCCCCCCCTTTGCATTTATATTCATATTGTAATCCGCTTAAATAAGTCATGAAATTATTTTTCATTCTTCCTTAGCTTTAATCCTCAACTTAAAAGCGGATTGAAAAATCACGTGGTCGTGACATGCTTTTGCACCGGTGCGATGACTCGAAGATTTCACCGTGCTTTTTGAGCACATCATATAACTTGTCATTCGCAAGTGATAATAAATTCCGTCAGGGCACTCATTGACCACGAACGCGAATCCAAATATTTGTTGACGAGCGCATACATCCGAGTGACGCAGTTCTCGTGTCCAATGCGTGAGCTCGGGTCGGCTGACGTGCTTTGGGGACCGTTGACGTGCTTTGGGTAACGCTGACATGCTCTGAGTACAGCGGATGTATCACAATGGAAAGGCGGAGAGCTTTCAAGGGAAATGAGGTACAAAATAGTCCTCTATATTTTCAAATGTTCGTACCAAGAAGTTTGCTTTTGACTTGCTACCCTTTTTATTTTGGCCCACTAAACGCTATGCGAATAGTAAACTCCCAATGTAAAATCATTTATCCCTGCCCAAAATTCATTTCATGTTGATTAAAAGGACAAAAGGCGCGAACAGAACAGGACGAAAAATGAACCACGTACGACACGGACAAGCGTCAACGTCCAACTGATTTAGTAAAACACGAAACATTGTGAAACTGTCGATCCCCATCGCCTAAACACATGCAACAGATAAAGGTTCGTATCGCTTATCACATGCAGCCCTCAAGAAACGCAATTTCTTTGTTTAGTAGATAAAGGGATGGCTGCTTACGCATTTGTCAGCCGCTTTGTGTATACCGAAAGCTACGATTAATCCCCTTTCCATCTTCTCCTTCCCTCTCTTAATAAACCTTGTGTGCTCTAACAAAGGTTCACACCCGCATCGTTCGCAGTGCTCCGCAAGATGCTCACCCGAATTATTGCGTCCGGCTAGCTTGTGTTCCCTGCGCTCTTTCATTAAGGCATCGGCCGGTCTGACCAATGTAAACTTGGCCGCAACTAAAAGGAATCTCATAAACCACCTCATAAATCACGCCTTTTAATCTTTTAATTGATATGTACCAACTAGCCCAAACCAATGTTTTATTTAATTTCATGGCCCCTTTAAATCTGGAAATCAATAAGAGTAAAAGCACATCGAAAAAAAAAAAAGCCTCGCGGAAAGCTGGAGCTTTTTTTCTAAAGAGGGGAATGTAAATTACCTTGATCCGCAAGTGCGGAACTAAGAGTCTAATTTTAACATTCCCGTGTTGTTCCGTGAAGCGGTCATAACACATGAACATGTCGGGACCACACCGAATCTCGTGAACAACTCCGGAACGCAGCCCAGTGACGGAACCTTACATTTTTTGTTACATCCTTGTTTATGTTCGAGGTAAAACGGTTTTATCTATCTCATCCGGAAGTCCGTTTTAAAAGCAGCACTCCAAAAAAAAAATTTGGAGCGAAAGTTTTTTTTATTTATTTTTTTTTTTTATTTACGCGAGAAACCAGAGAAGCACGGAAGTACACTATTTAACTTTGAAACACTTTGGGGGCTTTTGTAACTGAACTTCAAACTGTAGCCAGCTGACATTGTAATCGCTCGTTTGATTGCTGTGTAAACCTCAGACACAATGAATACAAGTATGTTTTAGCGCATTGCCTACGAATGACGGACAGCTACTTTGACGAGCTCTGAGTGGGTGCTAAGCGTAAATCAAATTTTCCTTGCATGCTTTCCATAAGACGAGTGCAATTCTTTATCGCTGTCCAAAAACTGCATTCCTTTCCAAGTGGAAGTTATTTCATCGTTGCCCAAAATCGCACAGAATTCCCGTTTTGATACCAGAATATATATACATATATATATACATTTATTTTTTTACATTTTGAGACAGCAGTTATTGGTCTTTCGTTAAAGATAGTTTTTGCATCCTTCGGGACCGCTAACAATGACCAGATTAGTCGGTCTGGAGCGCGGTCATGGACTTGTCCTTCCGTTCTCCTTCCAACGATATGACACCGACGTGATATTTCCCTTTTTATTATTGAAAGACGAATTCCTCAGACTCAGGTCACTCAATCTGTCTAAAAAATCATTTGCGTGGCGAAAGTGCCTTACCAAACATATTGCACCGTGTTATTTATGTGTACGTCCCGCTTTACGGGAGACAAACTCGTTGGTGTAGTTTATTTTATG